>JBANCV010000392.1:0-41100 GCA_037040105.1 Amiota albilabris
TACTCACACAAAGATGGCGGCACCAGAAAATGCCCTGCCAGAAAAGTTCGGAAACTTTTAACACACACCTTGTAGAAGAGTAAAAGATTTTAATATTTGTTTTTTTTTTCTTTTATTTTCTCTTCCTATAATGAAATAAATTAAAATGGTTTAGACTAGTTTAGGTCTTAGTTATAGAGTAGTAGGTGGGGCTGTTGTCGAGACCAAAGCAGTTTTTTTTACCAAATTTTTTAACATTTCTTTATCTAGCGAAAAATATACTAAACTGATTCCAATAATTTTTTTTTCCTTCATTTTTTTAAGTCAACTATATCATTTTTTAGCATAAAGTTTGTTTTTTTTTCTCGATTTTTCATTGTTTATACAATGGGTTGAAAGAAGTTTTTGGTCCACATCCGCATATACCAATGTTAAATCAATCTATCTATCTACTTGTATATATAAGGAAAATTTTAATTTTACAGCCCTAAATGTAAATGTATATTATTTTTGAAGCGTGGGCGTATCAATGCGCGCCGGGACAGAGTATATTTCATAAATTTTTTAACAAAATGTTATAAAATTCCATATGTAATGAAATGTAATCTGATCAAAAAAATAAACGTTGCAGAAAAATGTATAATTGCATAGTTTTATTGGTTCCTCATTGGCGCAAATCTCCTCCCATTGAATTAAATATAAAACAAAACAAAAAGAAAAAGAAAAAAACACAAAAAGAAATTAAGTTAAGAAAAACTACGCAAAATTTTGCAATTACAACTTGGTAAACATTTCATGAATGCACCTAACGTCCGACAGACATCTTCCTCCAATCATCTCGATGGCGTCACCATGGGCGTACTCAGGTTTTGACCAAGATTGAAAGGAATCTTGATTTTTTTTTTTTTTTTTTTTTTTGCCTTAATCAGAAAATTATTTAAAACGAAGCACTCAATATTTGACATTTGATAGTTTGTTCAACGGCCCATGTTGCTGCACGATAATTTTATGGGCCCCTCCATACGCCCTTGGACACCATCAAACATTTCAGCCAAGTATCGAAATATCCAAGTAGCCAATTAGCGCATTTAACTGTGCGTATAGCTTTGAGAGTAGTACGAATGCGAATGATTCGATTAGTTAACAATCAGTTGGATAGCAACACAATGATAGATACACGATATACACAATGTACAATAGTATGTCCCTTCACCCGCTACTAATGATGATTTGTAGATGTGCAAAATCATAACATTGCACGAAATTGAGTTTTGTTGATTTATTATGACGAATGAATGAGTGAATGAATTAAGGAATAAATGAAGTATTGTAGTAAATTGAAGTTCAAGTATGTGTATCTTTCGAATATTTGTAATATGCAATTGTGCTCTTGAATTATGCATCATAAATGATTTGTTAAACAAAACGCATATAGTAAGACAAGCCTAAAGCATAGTGAATAGTGACTAGCAGATAAAAAAAAAGAAAACACGTTTTTCGTAAGATAATAATTCAACAGGCGTAGTTAGGAAGTTATGTTGTTAAGTTGGTTGAGTGTTGTAAACAAAAGCAATGCATGCGTAAGAAATTAAATAAAAACTGATTATATCAATTGTATATTCTCCAATCTAAACTTTCTCTGCATAAAAACTTCTGCTTAATAAAACAATACTGAAACCTGTTTGAACATATGGAATTTATCACATTCCAATATTAAGATACTTCAGTAAAGATCTGTGGTTCGTTAAGGAGTCTGTTATGCACCGCATTCTTTAGATCACGATGATATCTAAAGAAATCTATAGATACAGAGTGCGACTTGGTCATGCTAGTAAATTTCATTAAAATCCAAAATCTTGTTTTATACCATAGTTTCATATTTGAGGATTACACACAACATATTTGTTTGATCGATCCAGCTATGGAAATGTTTAGTGAGTTAGTTATTTAGTTATGAGATTTTAATGATATTTACCTATCAAGAATGGGAGAATTTGAGCGGAAACAGATTCTCACTGTACGCCATTATGAAGCGAACATAGTTAGATACCATAAATTCTTTTTGCAATGCAATGCTGATCACTTTCATCGTACAATCATTAGATGGAATCTATTTGCCTACTTTAATGTAACCTTAAAGAACGGAAAATATCTATCATGTAAAATTGTATGAAAGGTTTAGGTAGCTATATTTTTTTTTTCTTAAGTGAAACTGCAATCACATATTTATTTAAAGCAAAAATTTGAATAGTTCAAATTGAGCTTAAGCCAAACACCCATATATTCAATACTATTACTGCAACTTTTGCAAAGTACATGTAACTATGATCATTAAGACCAATTTATTTATAGCTTATATGGCAGTTATACGCCGCATGACTTTACTGAACTGAGCTCACAGCTCAATGCCACTATTACTATGTTAAGTGGCAATTGCAGTCAAAAAGAAAAGTCAAGTCAGTTACGAGAGAAGTCCCAGAAATAAACGATTTGAAGTTTTAAAAAAAAAAAAAATACATTCAGTAAATTTTAAATAATGGAAATAAAATGCAAAATCTTTCAATATGTATATATTAATGTTGAAGGTGCATCCCCTCCTACGAAGGAATACTTTGGTGGTGCCGTATGGATTAACGGGATTTGAGGCAATAGGGGGTTTTTTAGTCGGTAGGCTAATGGAATCCGACATAACTTATGACACGGGTCATGAGTATCTTTCGAAGATTTTTATATCCTTGTTCGCATAACAAAAAAAATGTGGATTAAAAATTCTTAAAATGATCAATCGAATAATAAACCATATAGCATATTTTCAAAATATAAGAGCTTGAATACATATTTTGAATATAGAAGCTTTAAAGCTTTGTTAGAATACAACCATTCGAGAAATAAAATTATTTTGCCCCAAATTTAATGTAAGTAGTTAAGATTGTATTTTCCTTGTCAGACCCAATACTTATATGGCTACCTTCGCATAAGACAATAAAATATTGTTTTCGGTTGCAGTTTAGGAGTTCGCTCACCTGATGTTGTCTTTTATTTACAATTTTTTGGTCTAATCTCCTTTATAAATCGACCACGAAACGAAAGTTTCCACTTTTCACCATCACCATCACCACATCATTCCCACAACACAAGACAACACAATAGAAAGAAACCAGTTAAAGTTGAATTGCACCGAAAAGATTGAAATACAATTTATGTAATATAACTCTTGCAAATAAACTTATTTCATTTGATTGCATTTGCAGTTGCACTTGACTTGACTCAAACAAACCTCCATTTGCCACTACATGCTGCAATGGAATACTATTTTGCTGATTTCCATATCATGTCAAGTTTCATTGCCATTGCCATTGTGGCAACAATAAATATACAGTACAATATCGATAATTCAGATGATCGATAATTCAGATGATCGATAACTCGAACTACGCACGGATAGTCGATTGCTTTCTCTTTAGGACTCTGTCATCTGTATGTTGAAGAATACGTTTCGGATAGTTGTTTTATTTGTTGAAATATTCCCGGATATACATAATGATTATGAGATAGATATGTGGAATTTACTGATGACGAAATTGACGAAGACATTATCGATCGATAAACAATCACGGTGAATATATGAAAAAAATATGCAGAAGAATAGGTAAGATTTTAACGCAGGAAACATTTTGATGGGAGATGCTGTGAGACAGTATTTGGTTTTTAATAGCACAGACTATCGAGATTATACTGTACCATACTAACTTAAATAACATTCACTTCATTTTGATAAAGAAAACTCTTTCTCGAAGATGAAATTCATGATCATGATCATGATCATAATGTTAATGCGGACGACAACAACAGAGAAAATCCACCAACTGTCAGTGCGGAAGTTTTAAGTTAAGCCACAACGCACTGCGTTGCTATTGAAGACATTATGAAAAAAATAAAATGAAAATGACAAACGCACAGTGCATCAATTACATACAAAAATTATTGAAAACTGTGAATATGAAACAAGGAAAACTAAT
Source organism: Amiota albilabris (assembly GCA_037040105.1). Lineage (NCBI taxonomy): Eukaryota > Metazoa > Arthropoda > Insecta > Diptera > Drosophilidae > Amiota > Amiota albilabris. Next base: position 3,999 of record JBANCV010000392.1, read on the forward strand.
GATCAATTAAATATTTTAAATTAATTATTAGGTTTTAGTTATTATATTCACACTTCAGGAAGCAGATAAGTTATTGGTGATCATTATTAGTCAATATCCATAACTTGAACTTCTATAACTCTAGTTGCAATAGCATTTAGTGGGAAAATTCTATGAAATTTTTCTTCCATAACTCAATTTACTATAATTCGAACTTCAAAAATTCCAACAAAGAGATTGCCACATGCAACTTTAAGTCGAATTTACCGAGGAAATATCTTTTTGTTAGCTCGTCATTTCGTTGGTGACGTAAGCGTCTTCATCGATGTGTTTTGTTGTTGTTTCACATTCAAACTCCTATAACTGATTTATTTTTGAGTTTATTTACAATTCAAAGGCTAGGACGACCGCACCACTTTTCAAAAAATGAATTGTCAAATAAGATAAATATTTTTATTTATTTATTTATTATTACTGCTAACATTAAGTAAACTTAGAGTTAACAGGAGAGATGTAGCACTGGCTGCTAGGGCCTTTGGCTAAAAGAAAGATAAATAATATTTTGCACGCAAACGAAAAGTATTATTATTCTAAGACAATTGTCCGGCAAATCCAAAGCACTTAAATTCTAATGGATTGCTATTTTTCAACCAAATATGTTTGTAGCAAACATAAAACATGAAATTACTCCAATGGATTGCATCAATCATATATCCAAAATTATGGGATATAAACGTCAAGAGTCAGACAAAAACACACTGCTTCAAAAAAGCTTGATATGGTCAATATTCTATATGAGACAAAGAATAGGATATACCTTTAATTTTCTAGACCAAACTTGTTAAAGATCGAAACTTAATGGAAACTGCTTATGAAACATGGATAAAATTAAGTCATAATAAATTATAGCTCCTGCTGCTTGTTTTGTAGAATTATACTGATGTGGTTTTCAAACAAATGACGACATTGTTGAACATTATTACTCAGAGCTTCGAACTTCGAGTGCCATGGAAAATTATAACAACGGTTCGGAGGAAGAATCTATTGAGTATATTTCCAAAAAAACAAAAAAAAAAAAAAAATTCCGGATTCAACTGTATATTCGCTTTCATATACTTAAGAGAAAAGTTTTAATTTTGCAATATTTATTTGCACCCATCCAACCACTGTTCCTTCAATTGAGAAAGAAATATTTGCGACTTTACTAATATTTGTACTACAAGAGAAGAAATGCGGAAATTGCTATTGTGGTATTGGAATATTTCATTTTCAATTATGGCAATAACATACAAATAATACAACATTTATTCATTTTCTTATCTCAAACATTTTATTTCTAATTATTCATTTATTTGTTTACTTACAATAATTTTTAACATAACCAATTTTCTTATTGAAAATTTTTTGTTAAACTTAATTGCTATCCATCAATGAATTCATTTTAATAGAAATTCCTTTACGAAATCTAATCAATCCTCTTTACACATACAAGATATTTGATAATGAGTCAAATTTTTTAATATTTTTTCTATTAAACTGTTATGTTTTAAATTTATATCTGACCTTAAGAAGTTATTGGTTAGTTTTGATTATGCTACTTAAGTAACACAATGAAGATCAATGGTCAAGAATAATGCGTCATCATCTCTGAACAGACAAAATGAACACATTTAAAACACATTAGAGATCATATTTAAATGTACAATAACAAGAAAAATGAGCAGCAAACTCAATACGATCGGATAAGGTCCCACCCTTAAATACGCTGTATTCCCACCTAGAATTGATAGGCGGTGATGAAAACCAGCTTCCTTGGGCTAAATTTGAGCTAGCATCACACTACTGACATGACATCTTTATATAAAGGTTTAAATTTTTATTTTCTAGACTTTATTTTACTGTAGAATATTTTTTGAAAAATGGGTGAATCTAGAGGCTTGAACTTAAGAAATCCTACAAATTTATACCTGTATATTGGCCTTCGTCTTAGAATCATGCTACAAATTGCATACAATTGCTTTACAATCTACAGATATGCTGACGATAAGGACACTTATCTCATTACTTACTAACAACAAAGAGGGTTAATGGGGAAATGTCCCCCTAAAGTCACAAAACGTTATAGATAGGATTTTCACATGTATCTGGAGTGCTTGTGGCAATTTGGTTAAAGAAGCAAAAGAAAGGAGCCTTTGCCACAGATGAATATTTGTAGTATTGAGCAAGAAGTGATGGAATTGGTATCGACATCATAGATTATCTACTACAAAATTCGCAATCGGTATCGAGTCGACAACATCATCACACATCTCTTGTAATATTTATCCTGCAGATAATAGATTTTAGCTTTCTATAGATATATTTGAATATACTTTGTAGACTCTCACAAACATATCTACAAATTTCATATACCCATACATGAGGGTACAGTAGAGGATATAAAAATGCTATAAATTAAATTTACACTTGTGTAAAATATTATAAAGTGTACGAAAAAAGCTTTCTATGGTTAGTTTTTTTTTATATTTCACAATAGTGTGTTCAGGTATTACCATTTTGGCTTGACGTTTGTTGCACATAGAACCTTGCCGCGGACATCCCATAGAGTATATAGCCAATTCCATCCGATTATTCATATGCATAATATATTTTCTGTACAGTCATATTCAGCTGGTATGTTAGCATCAGAGTTCTCTAATTACTGGTAAAAGTAGAGTCCATACAAAAATTAACTTTAAAAAAAAAACATGATTGTTACTGTTTTATTTTCCCTACTTCAATTGAAATTAAAACAACTGAATAAAACAAAAATTAAAGGGTGTTAAAGGTATGTAAGCTTCGGTGAACCGAAGTTTAAGTTTTTCTTGTTTTTATTGATATTTTTGCTGCTTACACGTTTCAATAAGTGAAGACGACGGACAACATTCAAGGCACGTAGGCGCCGCTGTTGATGCAGTAGAAACCTTATAATCGAGACCATCTAAGCCATGATTGTTGGTAACATTTTGTGAAGCGAAGCAAAGCGTAGCCAAAATTTTGTCTGCCGTGCCCTCAACTCAGTTCAACTCAACTCAGCTTAGCTCAGCTTTATTAAACTTGGCCTGGCGAATGAACGAATAAATAAATGAATAAAAACGCAAATGAAAGTGAAAGACGATGAATGGATAAATGGACGAATGGATAGATGGATGAATGGATGCCGCCATTGTTGAAGTCAAACAGTTGTGCCACCACCAAATCTTAAGTTGTTAATGCTCGCTATCTCTCTCCCTCTCTCTCTGTATTTCTACTCTCTCTCTCTCTCTCTCTCTCTCTCGCTCTCTTTTGATTTCCAAGTTTTTGAGAAAGCTTTTGAAAATTTATATAGCAAAAGACTTTCTCAGACTTAGCTGATGTTGTTGTTGAAATGCAAGTTGCTCACTTAAATCTTTTGATTTTGAAGCGCAACAACACAAAAAAGCCAAGGCAATGAAATGGAAGAAGAAATATTGTCGACAGCAAACGATGATGGTAGATACATGGGTACTATAGTTTTGTCTTTGCCGTCGTCTTCATCATCATGGTCTTCGTCGTCTTTGTTTGCCAATAATATATATATTTTTAAAAAAAATTTTTTTTTTTTTTCTAATTTTGTTTTTTTATGTATTTTAATTCAGTTTTGTATTAAAAATCTTGCGATCATTGCACATAACGAACTCGTTGCGAACGTACACAACACGGCACGTCACTCTTTGACGTTCCATGGTGAACACACTCGCTCGAAATAAGAGAATCTCAAAGAGCAAAAAGAAAAAATATTTAAAAAACATTTATAACAAATTGTGAATAAAAATTTAATTAAATGAAATTAAAGAGAAAAAAACATATCATCAATAATCATTTGTTTGTAAAAATTTTTAACAATTTCTTTTAATAATAATTAATTAATAAATTATTTTAATTTTATTAAAATCCATTTTTTTTTTAAACTTGTGAATTTTTTTTTTTTATAATTCAAAAGTGTATTGTTTTTAAATTTTAATTTTTTTTTTTTATTTTTCTTAAAAATAACGAAATGTGTGGATTTATATTGAAAAATTATTCTAATAAAGAATAAGTAATCAACGAAATAACCAACCAAACGAAGTAAGCATGATCAAATAATAACATCATCATCATCATCATCATCATCATTAAATTTCAATTGGAAAAGGGTTAAATTTTTTATAATAAGCTTTCACTATATCTACTTATATACTTGTTGGAAATACACATCCATTAGATGCTATAAAAAATATTTTATATCATATTTATTATAGTACAAAGCAAAAATTGTGAATTGTGAATTGAAGTGTCATTTGTTGTTGGCTTGTGCGTGTTTAAAAATCAACGCAAAGTTTGAAAACGCAATCCAATGAAGCTTGTTTGTTATATAATAATAAAAAAAACATATACACATAAAGAAAAGCATATACACAGATACACACAGAGATACACAAACATGTGTCTGCATTTATGAGACATTTTTGGATATACATACATATATGTACGTTTTAGTAGCTGGAGCCTTTTGTACTTTGTCAAGCTTCCAGTTTTATTTTTATTCCAAAAGAAACTACAAAAATATTAACTTTAATACCAAACATCGTCTTATAATGGAAAAGAAAACCTTTCACACAAAAGATACCACTTCACTAATAATGAAAAAATATTAGAAAATATAAAGCAAATAATAAAATCCCAAATAAAATCGATTGAAAGTTATAAATAAGTTATAGAATTTTTGAGTCCCATAGTTATGACTTTCTCAGTAAATATTGGATCATAATATGAATATAAGTAGCTAACAAGTCTTTCTAATTTCTTTGCCAATGAGTCAATGAGCCACATATCTATAAAAACTGTTTAGTTCTATAATAAATATTACTACTGTATTACAATGATAATAAAATTTCTATGATTTTTTGGTTTTTCCCTATAAAATTTTCAAACACAAAAACTAGTTTTCTAATCTATATTATACGCGAGGGGTGGTTATAAAATCACAATATTGAGATTCTATAGAATAATGATCCAAACTCGTTTGACCAATAGCTAAGAAGTGTTCTCCATTTGATTCCATATCTTATGAAAGTTAGTCTAACCTCGGTTGTTCAAGATCTCTTGGTAGCTCTTATGTCACATCGTTAACTTGTCATAGTACATATATATTTTTATATAGTATGATAAAACCAGAAAGAAAAATCAGGAACTTATTGTGTCCAAATTTCACAATGATAGCATAAAAAACAAAACAGTTTCTCTAATAAGAACATAAATTTGAGTAGTAGCCTTGTACGGGAGGTGCCCTCCTGATAGTCCGAGGGTCTTGAAATTTTAGTGGCTTATGTACATAGGTCAAACACTTCTTGTTATCAATAGCACAAAAAACGAAAAAGAACATGAATTTCAGTTGGTGGTTTGTACCCCACCCAGTGGTCCAATTCGGCTGATTGTGACATATGTGCTACATATGGTGAAAAGAAAGCTTCGAAGATTTTTGATCTCTAGTTCAAAAACTTTTCATTTTTGTACTTGACATACCAATCAAGAATGATTTTTTCTTCTACGTCACCCTCTCCCTTCACGGCCCATATGTCGCGAGCAGTCTGCGTCCACAGAACCTTTATTAAAAGCGAAAAGGTGGAAGTGTCGAAAATACACATTTTTCTCAACTTGACATTTCATCTTAATGATTTGAAAATTAACATAAATTAACTGAAAAAAGAAATCATCATTGATTTCGATAGAACAAAACATTCTTTTTCAAATGAATCCAAAATTATTTTCAAAAACAGCAAGAATAAATTCTGCTTTTGTGATCTATTGATACATTTTGTATCCAAAAGTGAAGGCTGTTGCCTCATGCAGACTTAGTCCGGTTATTATGGAATATAAACCTAGTCATTTGAATTTCTTAATGCATTACATTCAAATAAGGATCAAAAAATTGAAGACAGAAAAGTTTTAATATACAATAAATTCTGTAAATTTTATGAAATTAAAAATTTCAATTTTGGGCTTGGCTAATAGAATTTTATTTATTATCATTTCTTTTCTCCAATTAATAATTCAAAGTATCAACAAACGAAATAAAAATTGCCTAACTATATTATGATGATGATAATAATATATATATATATATAGCTGATGATGATGACATGATAAACATCTTATAGTATCATCACACCCAAGTGCTCACTTAAAAGCTAAATAAACAAACCTTGTTCATTGTTCACTGAATGCAAACTCCAAAGTTAAATGAAAAGCAAATAATGTGGGCCATAACAAGACTTTGTTTATTACGATATGATTGACTATGACTGACTATGACTATTCAATGGTAATAACTTAAGATCTGTTGAAATCTTCAACCCAATTCAAGTCAAGTGAAGTGAAGTCAATCCCAATAACAATGCAATAGGGCAAACCTAAATCCAAAAGTATTTTATACCATATATGTACAATATTTTGGAAATTTTCGCTTAAACCAAATATTGCATAATACTTAAATTGTAAAAAAGTCAGTAGCTCTAACCGCAACCATCATAATGATTATAATAATCATGAAGAAACTATCATTATCATAATACTAGATTGAATTGTTTGTTACTAGTTTATTTAGTTTAGTCAAATTTGTTTCTGTTTTTTTTTTTTTTTGAAATAACTTAGGAATGAAGCCCAGTGATACGAAATGATTATATTTTATTATTTTATCAATTGTTTGGGATATGACAGAGGTCTTAATTGTGACAATATAAAGACAACCACTTATGGTATAATAATATGAAACAGATCTATTTGAATCATTGAAGATGTTAATAATAATAAAAATAATAAGTATCATGAGATAACCAAATCTATTGTATTCATAGTGATCTTTATTATGTTTCTACTTATATTGGCGTCTTTTCAACTGATAATTAACATTATGTCCATAATTTTGTAAAGTTGTTGTTACTATGTTATTATATCTTGTGCAGCTGAACATAAAGTTTATTTATGTTAACATTGTTACTACTTCTGTCTATTTACTACTGATATGTGCTCAGTACCACTTGAGACTTTGAAACGCGCAGATCGTTAATTTAGTTTCATTTTAGTTTACGTTTAATTTCTTCAATTCATTTTTTGCACTTGTTCGTATGTTGGTTTTATTTTTATATTTTATAAAAATTTTATTTCTTTAAATTTTCTTCAAATAAAATTAATTCTTTTAAAAGTTCATTGTGACAAAAGTGGAGAATGAAATTTGTTTTGAAAATCATTTCACAAAAAATAAAGTGCCTGAAACATATTGAAATTTCAGTTGAAATTCTCAAAAGAAAATCGTTTAATAAAACTATTGTAAACTAATATGTTATTATGATAATTGTCACTTAATTACAATATATACCTATATATCAAAGTTTAAACTTACTCTCACACTTCGTCCGCGTACAAGTAATATTGATTGTATTACTCTTAAGAATTTGTCAATGATAAGTTTCTTTCACAATGATAATAGTCCCTTATCATAGGCCATGCACCACCTATCTATCTATCTATATATATTTTTGGCCTAGATCCTTTAGAATGAGAAAATTATAACACTAAGGCGGATTTGCCAAATCATCGGTTATGAAACATTAAAAATTTTGAAAAATTTCTTATATCTAAAAAACAAGTTTAACTTTCCAAAAATGTGTACCAAAGAAATTCGAAAAACCTTTTTTGGACTTACTACTACTACTTACTTCTTATATTGGTTACAAAACGCATCCGTTTAGCTTAGATATATTTACGGAAGAAATGATGACTTGAAATTGTATTGTATGTACATTATACGAGTATTAAAAAAAAAAAAAAAAAAAAATTTCGAATTCACAAACAGTCACTTCAATTTATATGCTCATCACATATGAGGCCACCGCGCCTTAGAAAATGCTTTCACTAAGTACGAGTAAAATGAGCTAAAGCGAAATTTCTATTCAACAATATTAAGTACATAAGGCAACGCATTCAGTACAAAATCGACAAGATCGACTTGAGATCGACATCAGATCAAACAACTATAAAAACGAGGAAAAAATAAGAAATAAAAACGAGGAAAAAATAAAAAAAAAAATGTTTAATCAAGTCCAAAAAATTATGTTGATCAAGTGACATGCAACATCATAATCATCATCATCATCATCATCATCATCATCATCATCATCATCATCATCATCATCATCATCATCATCATGATACGATGACAATAACATGAGCATTATTGCAACAACAGAAAACATTATTTTTACAACAATTAATTGTATTTTTTGTCTCTTCAACCAAAAATGTATTGAACAACGCACATCGGCTGGAAATTGTGGAAAACCACCTAAAAGGCCATTCAACGTATCTCTAACAAAACTTTGATCTCACTAGAGTTTATGTGTACACTTCATATAAGTTACTTTTATATAGTTTTCTGTTATATCCTCCTACAATTAACAATATCAACTAAAAATATATGAAAAATCATACGAAATCAAGTGTTCTCCCTTTAGGGTTATCAATTCAGTTCCCGAAAACTTATCTACGAATTCTTGTAGTTACTTGTTGGTCCCAATATTCGATCTATTGATTTCAGTACATATATTCTTGTATCCGCAAAAGATAATAATAATTCAATAGATCATACGCATATGCTTAAGGCTACTCCACTAACATCTGTAGTAATTGTTATATGCTTATCTCAACTAGGTAAGTCTAGTCTAGTTAGCATAGCCATGACGAAAGTACGAAATTCAGACCGATGAACATAACGAACGGACAAGTTCAAAATAATTCTCCTCGGCGATGCAAATAGTACAGATGGACACTTCTATTCTCCTAGGGAGGCTTAACATACGAATATATAATCTTAATTAAAAATTTTGCCCGTTACAAATATCAAATGAAAGTCAACTAGTATTGGACTAGTGAGTGTGCACAAAAGGAAAAACAAACACAAATATTTGATATCATATGCGTGTAGTACAAGTATATTGTGGCTTTTCCGGCTATGCGATAAAATGTCATTATTTATATGTACGTGACGACAATTTAAACAAGAAGCTTAGAGAGGAAACCAACGACAACAACAAAACCACAATAAATTTGAAAGAAAAGAGCAACAAAATGCATTTCTCATAGTTGAAATGAGATAGTAATAGTTGATTTAAAAATGCAATGATTTTTCCATTTTGTAAATATCTCGTTTTTCGATTGTGGCATTGAACTTGAAAATAATAAAACCAATCAAGTGAAACAAAAAAAATGAATTTTTAAATTTTCAACACATATAAAATCTCTGGCTGAAATACAATATATAGATATTATTAGGTTTTATTCACCCATTCCCATTCCCTTTCCCTTTCCATTCTCATTTCACATTTCGAAATTTTTTTAGATTGACATAATTTCCTTTACAATCCAACATCATCATCAGTGTGTGTGATATGTATTTTTTGTTGGCGAATAAAGAAAGTAAAAACATAAAACAAGTTCGTTGCCTAAGTCTTTTGTTTTGAATCTCTCAAAGATATTGTAAAACGAAAATATCATTGATTCAGTGTTCAAAACGAGTGGACAGTCATGCTTTCGCATAGAAAACTAAGTATATAACAACAAAATCAAGTTTAACAGTTTTACATATACAATACGAAAAAAAACCAGATGCTTCTTTGAATTTTGATTACGTTAATTCATTTTATTAAAGACATCACCATCATCATTATGATCATGACTATAATTATCACATGATTATTGCGTTATCAATGCTATAAAGCAAACAGCAAATATCTTTAGTAAAATCAACAAGAAAACATATAACTGCTATATAGCAATAGCAAAAGAGTAACAATGGCGGAAGAGTGGAAATAACATTTGTCTTAGAGTAGTAATAGCAGTAATAGTCATTGAGTAAATATTGCTGCATGATATCATTAGTAGCATTTGTATTAAAGAATTCAAAAGTAAGAAACCCAGTCGATTCTTAAAGATATAATTGGAGACATAATAACGTGGGGATACGTTTTATTCCTACACGGAATATTGGATCTCATGAAACAATAAGCCCATCAATGCATTTTTGACTTTGTGGACACGTCTGCGAATCCTAAACATGAGAATATTATCAGACAAGATGGTGATTTGGCTATCAGAACAGCAATTTTAGTTGAAAGTGCTAACCGCTAATCGGATTGATCCGATTTCATATCTGTAATAGTTACGGAAAAGGAGGCTTTGAAAATACTATAGAATTCCCCATACCAAAGATGAACAATGGTGCAAAATACAGTAAACACAGATTAGTATACCCAGTACCAATTTTCAGAAACTAATAGAAATAGATATACCAAAAAATAATATGTAAAACTGACTGTATTTACTCAATGTTGAAAGATACAAAAAAAAAACCAGAAATAAGGGTATCTTCGAATATGCCGAAGATGTAATACTCTTCATGCAGCCCCTAGAAAAGTTTTCTTGTATGGGAGCTATACAATCCAATAATCCTAGAATCTTGAAATTTACATAGTTGATGAATATAAATCAAAAACTTATTGTGTCCAAATTTCAAATAACAAAAAAGTTTTTCTAATAAGAACATGAATTTGAGTAAAGGGTTTGTATGGGAGGACCCTCGCTGTGGTCCGATTCGGCTGATTCTGACAAAGGCATTGCGTATGGTAAAGAGAAAGCTTCGTGCAACTCTCTAGCTCTTTCTGGTTTTTTTTTTTTTGCATGTGAGGGTTTTTTTTAAATCTGCACTCAATTGATCCACTGATGCCATTTAATACTCGCCATTGATAGTTTTACCATTCTCAAGATAGTCGTTACACAAAGCACCATCCAAAATAGGGATCCCATAATATTGCAGGTTGAGTTTTGGTCAACGAACTTTTTAATTCAGGTGTGTAGTAATGGATCCATGTTTCATCCATCTTCACATATTGCAGCAAAAAAAGATTTTTATCTCTGAATCGTTGACGCATTGTTTGTTGTGATGCGGTGTGAGTAAACGCGGCACCCATCTCGAAAACAACTTACGCATACTCACATTTTAGAGTAGTAGATAGTAATTACCCTACCTTCTGATATCTTTAAGGTGTCATCTATCTCACATAACATTACGGTCTTTCAAAACTATTTTGTCAACTTTTTTATGTTTTCCGGAACAATTACCGATTTTGCAATAACAGAAGGATCAGCAGCATCGGTGATGATATGGCCTTGTTAAAACACAGTAATCGAACATTCGAGGCTTCATTTCGTTAGAGCAGAATCTCCATAACACTCGCTATGCTATTGTTTTTCTTTCTTGAAATTATTCTCATCAAAATAATTTCTTTCGAAACTAGAATATAGTGTTTGAAAATTAAAAAAAATGGGATCACCAAAACCACTGTAATCTGTAAACTAATTGTCAAATCATAGTGAAATTTTGAAGCATTTCGTACTATCCATAAATTATATGGGGTTGACAACAGTGCTGTGAGATATGTATCAGACCAGAGGCTTATTGAGTAATGTCATTTTGTTGTTAGCTTTTATCATCTTCAATATACACCTCTCCTTCAAGCTTTTAGTAATGGACATATACATAAGTATACCTATGGATACGGGAGAAACGGCAAATGTACAGCTGTTGTGCGTGCATATATTTGTTCTATAAATACAGATGGTCTCGATATTTTAAAATCGTATACTTATAGTGTAAATGATACTCGTATCTCATGAACTTAGCTTTTGGCTTACACTTCCATTAATACCGTAAATTGTATTCATGCAACATCACTATTGTGTTTTGGATTTGGTTGCTTTAATATCTTGTTTATGTTAATGTTGATGTTTTTATAACAATTGTAAACAATGGCAAATACGTGTGAGAAGCAACAAAAAGATAACAAACAAAAAAATCACAAGATATTTATATTAATTATAAGGAAGCAAAGAAAAAAGCACATGAAACAAATGCCCTGAAAACAAAGACATCAAGCAATACGAGTATCACATTTTTGTATACCTTGCCATTCCTAATTTTATTATTTACGATAAATTTTCTCACGACTTTTTAAATAATGTTCGAGTATATATTATTTATAATTTTATTTTGAATATTTTAATTATTTTTCTTTTGGTTTTTTGTTCTTTTTTTTTTTCATTTCTTTAATTTAACTTTCAGTTTCCTATATAAAAAATATGGGACAAGAGATATCGCAACAAAATAAACGCAACAATATTGTAAGACGTCAACATCAACCATTACCACCAACAGCAACCTCACAGCAACAGCAACAGCTCCAGGAACAAATACCCTACCAACGACAAACAGATCACTTCCATCATTCGCCCCACTTGTCTACGTCATTGTCATCATCATCAAAATCTTCAACATCATCAACATTATATAGAGCATCGACAAATAGTTTCTCGACATCAGTATCATCCTCTTCTACGACAGACGATTACGAAGCCAATTATAAATTACGTCACAAATACAATCTTACAAAGCAAATCTACGAGCGTACGAAGATCAACAAAAGTCCAACTGGAGCAATACAACAAAAGCCAGAGCTAGGCGCTATAGGAACAAGAAAATCCTATACTTCAGATACAGATTCAAATTATACCAGAATTGGTAACAGTGGAGTAGTTGGAGTGGCTGCTGGGAAATTTATCAAACGCAACTTTAGTAATAACTTTGGTGGGGCTTGTGGTGTCCAACATTTTTATCATCAACGTAATCGTTCACAAAGTTCGGATAGTGGTATTTATAATTCATCGTGTCACTGTTCCTCGCTCTCTTCGCTTTCGGCGGCATCCAGTGCTTCATCATCGTTGATCTCTACTAGTGGTTGTCCACCGCCTTCGGTTGCCTCAAGCAAATCCCTAGATAAGCAAAAACATTATCTAAGCCATCATCTCTATATCAAATCTTATTTGGATATTTTGGAAGAGGACGAACGAGCACGTGCACATTTTAAATCAGCACGTCCCGGTGGTATACGCAATTATACACCAAAAATACTTGGAGGTAGCGGGAGCAATAGTGAATCAGCAACGCTTTCAACAAGTGTACCAACTTACTCAGCACAAACATACAACAACAGCAAACAACAGCGTAGCAATAGCATTTGTGGAGGTCGCACTGTGAGCAACAACAACAACAACAACAACAGTAGTAAAACCCAACGTGACGATCCCTGGATTTGACAATTACTGAAACATGGCGTTTGGCACAATGACATCTTTGCTTGGCATGATACCATTGCTAGCGATCGGCATGAATTTCTATCGTTATCAAAGCGTCGATCCCGAGAACAAAGTACAGGAGGCCCAAGTGGTAAGCCTTGATTGAATACACCACAATCCTATATAAACCAAATGCTAATATAGATACTGTTCATTTTCTTAGCTACGCCGACAGTATGATTTTATTGTAATTGGTGGCGGTTCGGCCGGAGCTGTTGTCGCTAATCGACTTTCAGAAGTAAGGAACTGGACCGTACTATTGATTGAGGCTGGTGGAGATGAATCAGAGATATCCGATGTCCCCGCTTTAGCAGGTTATCTGCAATTAACTGAGCTTGATTGGAAGTATCAAACTTCACCGTCCGCAACACGTCAATATTGTCAGGCTATGAAAGGCGATCGCTGTCTATGGCCTCGTGGTAAAGTACTAGGTGGTTCAAGCGTCCTCAATGCAATGGTCTATGTACGTGGCTCAAAAAATGACTACAACCATTGGGCTTCGCTGGGCAATCCAGGTTGGTCATATGAGGATATGCTTAAATACTTCCTAAAATCGGAAGATGTACGTAATCCATACTTGGCGCAGACACCTTATCATGAAACAGGTGGTTATCTTACCGTTCAGGAATCACCATGGCGGACACCACTCTCTATAGCTTTTTTACAAGCTGGAATTGAGATGGGCTATGAAAATCGTGACATCAACGGAGAAATACAGACAGGTTTTATGTTAACCCAAAGCACAATCCGTCGTGGTTCTCGTTGCAGTACAGGTAAAGCCTTTATACGGCCAGTTCGTTTGCGCAAAAACCTTGATGTTTTGTTGCACACAGAGGTCACAAAAATACTTATCGATAAAGATAAGCGTGCCGTTGGTGTGGAGTATATGAAAAACGGCCGCAAGAACGTTGTCTTCGTGCGACGTGAAGTAATTTCATCAGCTGGCGCGATTAACACACCAAAGCTTCTAATGTTAAGCGGTATTGGACCGGCCGATCATCTACAAGAACACAATATACCCATTATATCGGATCTACCTGTAGGCAATAATTTACAAGATCATGTGGGCTTAGGTGGTCTAACCTTTGTAATAGATGCGCCTCTGACTGTAACACGTAATCGTTTTCAAACTATACCTGTCTCTATGGAGTATATTCTGCGTGAGCGTGGTCCCATGACCTTCTCGGGGGTGGAGGGCGTTGCGTTTCTTAACACAAAATATCAGGACCCAGCCATCGACTGGCCAGATGTCCAATTCCATTTCTGTCCAAGTTCGATCAACTCAGATGGGGGTGAACAAATACGCAAGATCTTAAATTTACGTGATGGTTTTTATAATACTGTTTACAAGCCGCTTCAGAATTCAGAGACATGGTCTATATTACCATTACTATTACGACCTAAAAGCAGTGGTTGGGTCCGTCTGAATTCAAGGAATCCACAACATCAACCCAAAATCATACCAAACTACTTTGCACACCAGGAAGATATTGATGTTCTGGTCGAGGGCATTAAGCTGGCCATTAATGTATCGAATACGCAAGCCTTTCAGCGTTTCGGATCACGTCTACATAATATACCATTGCCAGGTTGTCGTCATCTGGTCTTTCAGTCCGATGAATATTGGGCCTGCTGCATCAAACAATTCACTTTTACCATTTACCATCCATCAGGAACTTGTCGCATGGGTCCTACTTGGGATGTTACTGCAGTTGTAGATCCACGACTACGTGTTTACGGTGTCTCGGGTATACGAGTCGTGGATGCTTCAATAATGCCAACTATTGTGAATGGTAATCCCAATGCACCGGTCATTGCGATCGGTGAGAAGGCCTCTGATATGATAAAGGAGGACTGGGGCATACGGTATGTTGGTCGAGGCTAACTACGTACTTACTTTAGTCGTAACTCTACAAGATACATGCATATTTCGCTTACTTCAACTAGTCAAATCTTATTATTTTTTTTTTTTAACTATTTCTACACATATATTTTTTTTTTTTTCGTCACTCGTTGTTGTCCTCTCGAGATTGTGTAAATATTAAAAAAATATTTATGTATTATGTTATATAATTTCGGATCATTTGTTTATTTATTTGTAAATTTAGTTTAGTGGTTATTAATTAAAGCAAACAATAAACATGTTAATCATAATTGCATTTTTTTTTTTCAATAAATCATTATGGAAAGCCGCAAAGTATGCAATTCTTTAATGTATTACTTTTTAAATGTAAGTAAGTATGGTAGTATAATAAATCTTAGATTTGAAATGGTAGGTAAATCAAATGTTAATATCTTAATCAGAATTTATATGTTGATAAATAGTTAATAAGCAATACCATAAACACTTTAAAATGTTTTTTTTTTTTTTTTTTTTGTGTTTTGAAACTAATCCTTTTTAAATATGCCAAGCAGATTAGCTTAAGGTCTCGTTGTCATAGCTTTAAACACATTGTTTGTACCCTATTTAAATTATGTATAAGCATTTTATCTACTCGTACATATAATAAAATTGAACATTTTAACATTTGGCTTTTATTTCTTTAAAATCAATTTACAGATTCAAAAGATATTAATTTGAAATGAGACCAAACACAATATTCTCTGGCTAGAGGAAGCGAGCATTGATACAATAATGTATTAATAAAATAAGTGAGAACCCAGAGAAGTATGGTGCTCCTTGTACTTTTCTTTCTGTATATGATGCATTGTAAAATTTTCGCTGAGTGCCGTGAGAGCCGGGTTAAGCCAAGTAAAACATCTTGTAAAGAAATAAATAAATTGAAACTACATATTTTAAAGTGTAGTTGCATACTTTTAAGCTTTACAATCTTAAGATTAAAATATAACGTGCATACAACAAGTATGTTTCTAAATACATACCTGGTTACTGGAAATTTCAAATGTTAACAGAATTATTACAATAATTTATTAGGTTTTGTGAGAGAAGGGCAAAATAATTGTATTCAAAATATACTAGTTTCTTTATATTAACTTCAGTTTAAGGAAGGGTGTTTTTTTGAAAAATTACTCTCACTGTACAAAAATATTTTATTGAAAATAAAAACTACAAACTCTTGAATTTTCTTTTATATAAGTTTCTACTGTATTTCATCGTCGAATGATCCAGCATATGCGGACTTCAATGATCATGGAATCGTTTCTGTTTAGTCAAAATTTCTTAATGAAATCATTCATTCATGTCACCGAGATTATCCGGAAAATGATCTAAATGGCTGCAAAGGAAGTGTACTACGATACTCATGCTCCATCCAGGTTGGATCTCATCAACTCACGTAATAATTACCATTTCTATTAACAAAGAAATGAGTACAGTGCGGTGTTCTTTCTGACATTGAACCGCGGAAATTAGATTCGTTCACCAATATGCGAATTTGTGGGCCGTAAAATATGCCTGCTTTAAGCTTTTACGATCTCAAGTCAATATGAAGGTAAGAACGAAGGAAGTAGTTGTATTTAAAAAAAACTTGAGCTGATATAATAAAACTGAGAATAGATTCGAAATCAGTGACCTCGAATTAGTAAAAAACCACTAAAATATTTTATGCAACAAAAGAAGAGCTTGATATTGTTGTTGGCTATAAGAGACTAAAACATTTTAAAATAATTTAAACCAAGTAAAACTAAGTATTACTTTATGTTTTTATTTTTAAATAACTTCCCTCCATACAAATAGTGTAATACAGAAATCTTATTCTCCTAAGTGCTTATTCATAACTAATATGTCTACAGAAATGGGAGAGCTAGTGACCAAATAACACAGTACGACTTTGTCGCATGCGTATGTCATCTCTCGTTAATTCATACTTATATCATGTCTATGGTATAAAAAGTTAGAAACGAAAACGTAGTCAAAAATAATTTTAAACCAGAAAGAAGCGTATCTTCGACTATGCCGAAAATGTAATATTCTTCACGCAGCCCCTAGAAAACATTTCTTATATGTTAGCTATACGATCCAGTAATCCTAGGATTACTGATATTTACATGCTGTATTAGTATTAATGAATATGAATCAGAAACTTATTATGTCCAAATTTCAAGGTGACAGCATAAAACACAAAAAAGTTTATCTAATAAGAACATGAATTTTAGTAGGGGGTTTGTATGGGTGGTACCCCTCCTGATAGTCCGAGGGTCTTGAAATTTTAGTAGAAAATGTATATGCGGCAAACACTTCCAGTTTTCGATAGCATAAACAACAAAAAAGTTTTTCTAATAAATATATTAATTTAAATGGGGATTTGTATGAGAGGTACCCCTCCTGGTAGCGCTAGAATCATGAAATTTACATGGTTGGTGGATATGGATATCGTAATGTCCAAATTTCAGTTCGATCAAACTATAAATAAAAAAGTTTTTGTAATAAGAACATTAATTTGACCTTGTGGTTTGTCTGGGGTCCGATTCGGTTCGTTCTCACAAATGATATGTCCGTGGTAAAAGTATATATACAAAATTTCTCTCTTTGCTCTCTAGCTCAAAAACCGAGGGACTAGTTCGCGTACAGACGGACAGACGGACATGGCAAAATCAACTCGTCTCAACGAGCTGATCACAAATATAGATATTTTATGTTTTCTGCAATGTCTCCTTCTCACAGACTTGCAAAACTATTCAATCCGGTGAAGAGTATAAAAAATGCCGCTTACACAAAATCAACTAAAGGATCAAGAAATTTCGATGGAATTATTATATTTTTGGATCGCATTCTACCCACTGTCAAGCACTGACTGATGCTTAAGTTGTACCTAGTTTCGAGTCTGTTACAGAAAAAGATTAAACCCCAATTTTTCGGGATGATTTAACAGCCCATCGTCGGGCTCGTTCTGTAAGTAATACTATAAATACTCGCTATTGATAGAAGAAGACGAAAACTATGGCTTGAAAAGTTTTCTATAAACACATCTCGTCCTTTTGTAGGCTAGTTCCTCAGAAATTGATCTACTGCTAAGTGGCACTTCTCCTTTCTCTCTTTTTCTCTTTCAACTGTGATCACCCTTTTCATTCTGGCTTTAACAATTACAACCTTTCATTTTACATAAATCAAGCCTGAACTTTTCAATGGGAATCTAGTAGTTAGTAGTATTTAGTATGAAAGTAGAAAATGAAAAATTTACTTAAAATACGAAAAATATTCCTAAAATGGAAAGCAAATAAAAGAGGTGCTCTCTGAAGATGAGAATCGCAGATATGTACAATGTGATGTGATGAGATGTGATCAGATGGAGTGGGATGAGATGAGGTGAGATGAGATGAGAACAGGTTCTACTTTTGAATGCATAAAATGAAAGAATGTAACGAAGAATTTAAGTTAAACTGGATTTTGAATTTTAATTAATGGAAATTTCAGCAGCCCTTCATTCTTTATATCAGTCGACTTGTTGCTTGCGGATCTATAATACATGTAACATGTATACAAAATGTGTCTAGTTTTATGCCGGTTTTTTTATGTACTTTTATATATTTTATATTATTACAATAAAACTTTCAAAGTTGTCACTTGCCAATATGGGCGGCATGATTCTCTCTCATATATGTATACTAAGTATAAATATAGATAGAGTAGTTGTAGATATTTATTGGTAATTACAATGAAAACAATTTTTATTTAAGCTTTTTCTCAAGAAAGACAAACAGACAAGTTAAGTACTGAAATGATCACAGTTACTGGGTTCATTGGATTTTCACAATGTGTTTATTTAATCTTATTTATTCAGATAAAAAGATAGACTAACAGACACAGTCACACAGACCAGACCGACTCACAAAAGTGACTACGTGACAAACAAAATGATGGCCTTAAATATCCAAATCAAGTCGAATAAGGAAAAATCGTTTTTGACCAAATTTCAACGTCACACACGCAAACAATAAGTTTGATATTGAAAGCACAAAGCAAACTAAATATAAGATTGATTTAATAAGATTTAAAATAAACTCAATACATAGGTATGTTGTCTGCTTCCCTAGTAATACCTACAACCCAATCTAATCTCATCTATGCTAAAAAATAATTACATATTGTTCATAAAATACCATATAGGGTCAATGGCAGTTTAGGAAAGCTTATACAACACTGGTAAGTTCATATCAATTTAAAACATTTTAAGAAGTTTTCTAAATGAAAATTTTAAAAATCATCAAATTTCAATCAAACTTAAATCGAAAACCCCTAACAATAATAACAGCAACACCAAGAAAATCAATTAACATAATATACACAACAAATAAACAACACTCTAAACTGTGTCAATGGCTGGCGGAAGTATTTTTGGTCAGAGTTGGTTTTTTAAGAAGGAAAAAAAAAAAAACAATGAATAAAGAAACGCAGCAAAAGATAGAAAAATACTTCCTGATTGATAGTATTTAAACAGTTTTTATTTTTTTTTTTTTTGTTTTGTTTTGTTGTGTTTATGAATAATACAATATTTTGGAATACTGCACAACAGTGTGAAATGTATAAGCACTTTAGTCTGAAGCTTGTAACGCATCATAGATTTATGGATGGAACTATGGACTTTATCTAGACAGAAATCTTTCGTATGTCTACTGGGGAAACTAAGTTCCGAAATTTTTCAAGAGTGTTCCTTGGGAAAACTGAAAAACTTCTTTCATTATTTGAGATTTCGAGTTGAAATTGCCGATTAGCATCATGAAGACTATTGTACACTGTACACTGGAAAAAACTGAGTAGTTCCTCAGTTTTTAAGATTTAGAGGTGTATTTTCACAGCAATAGATTTGTTATTTATTATTTTTTAACTGCAAGGGTACAGTAGCATGTATTGCTGCAGACTCGTGGCAGGGGTGAGTGGTCCTTGGGCGATTGATGTCGTGAGATTCTGCGACATAGACTCAACCACTCAAGGAAATAATCTTTGTAATGTGTTGTTGCTGTTGCCATGGTTACTTTCTTAGATTAAATATTCAAGTGTATTTAAATTATGGTCAGACCAAAGTTAGATCTATTTTTTTTTTTTTTTTTTTTATATAACCGCAGTAGCCAAAATTTGTATATGTGTGGAGAGGCGAAGTTTTTTATATCATTTCTTTCCATTATTGATTTTATCTGAAGCGAGTTAGGGCAAAAGTTAGTTTGGTTAGAGGTTAATAAACTTGTTATATTATATTTTGTTCGATTTTTCTTTGAAATAATTCATATTAAAGTTAATATAATTATTATAATTATCATAAAGATGACCGTTATAGTTGTTTATTAAGCTCTGCTATCACTTGTTTCTTGTCATGCTATGCTACTAAATGACAAAATTGACCCAGACCCAATGAACTTGAATTTTTCTCTATTTTGTTATGTTAAAGCATTTTTGTCATGATTTTAGAATTCAATGCTAATTTTAATCTTTTATTAGAAACTGAGGTTGTCAGAGTACAGCACACATGTGATGATCATGCTAACTTTTGTTTTTATTGATATAAAATACTACATCATTTGTCTCTTCTTCAGCACATATCTGTAATTTATAGTTTGATCTTGATTTCAATCCATTCAGTCATGTCTACCATAATGTAGCAATTTACATCAATCGTTGGTGTTTCTATAGAAATGTCTTAAACTAATTTACTAAAGAAAAACTATATATTGTATTTCCAATAATTTATATGCAGAACAGATCTCGAATATCCTATAGGAATCTCATTTGGGTTATCCCAATCGGTGAGGGTACCAGGGACCATTGAAATGTAGTACAATAGATTTCTGATCCATATTCATTAACTATGTAAATTTCAAGATCTTAGAATTACTACATCTAGGGGATGCGTGAAGAGTACTACATCTTGGGCATAGTCGAAGATACACTTCTTTCAATTGTGAACTGATATGTAAAGATTTGTGGAATTATCTTAAGAAATACCAAAAAACTTAAATATATTTATTTAATTTCTTATATGACATCCTATGGTATAATGAAAGCTGTTCCAGTTAGTTTTATACATACATTGTTATTAGTATAAAATGTACATATGGGGACTACCTTTTCCAGTAATTGAATATTTTGACATATACTAGTATGTACGTATATTCTGTACGACAGCAGAATGTGATGCTCAGAACTGAGAGACTATTGTAAAATGCATGTATTCAGCATGCAGATGAAAATGGTTTAATTAATTCTGTGCCCTTTATGAGGTCTTAAGTTCACAATTCTATGCGACAAAGTTATTGTATAATACACAAGTGTGAAATACATAAAATCACTTAACAACTCATCAAATTATTATATGAATATTCTTTCATTTGTTAGACTTAATTCTCTAACTCTAATAATTCACATTATTATGACTGTAGAAGCGTCACCATCTATAATTAATCTAAAAATATATTTAGAAAACTCAAAAATTCATAATAAATTAACGCTCTTACAAAGAGTTACTTATGTAGTGTACTCACTCATTCAAAAGCATCATTTTTATTGTATCATCAATATGAAATGATCATAAATAAATGTCATTTCATTTTATTGCTTACCTGCAATGGAAAAAGATAAAAAGAATGTATTTCATATTCATAAAATAAAATATTTAAAAGAATAAAATTCTAAATTTATAAATTTACATTTAGTACAATAAAATTGATTAGTCAAAGACAACTAATACATATGTAAGTATCTTTACCAAAAATGTTGATTGACCTTTGAAATATATGTTATTACAATAGAGAATAGAAAAATACGAAACATAATATTAATGCATAGTAAATACTATATTCCGCATCTTAAGAAAATTCATTCTGAAGTTCGAATTTGAAAAACCGGTAGAATGTTTATTAGTTACAGAGCGTTGGATTAGCAACAATGATTTACTTGTATGGTCTATGGCCATAAACAGAATTGAACTGTGTTGAATGGAATCAAGGCGTCAAAAGCCTTGGTTACACAACAGTAAACAACACCAATACCCACTCTATAGATGTCTGTCCCCCTGTGCGATGACAAATAACAAGAAATTTTTCTATTGTAATTTAAGAACCACTCAACCAACCAACCAACCTAAGTTAATGAATTTTCAGTGCTATGGACATGGAGCATGTTAGATTGAATTACAAATTAGATTTCTACATATACAAAATATATTGTGTTTTAAAACTAATTCACTGGGTGACCCACAACTGTAACTTAATTTAAATTAGAACTTAATTTTGGTTTTGATTTGGTTTGATAAAAGAATGCATCTCATAAATCCATAACTAACTAGCATTAGTAGTATTGTAGTAACCGTTGATTATTGTTGACCTAGAAATTCTGTTGTGACAAATATAGTATACGTAGCGTCTAATGATTACAACTAATTGACTTGTTCCGGAAGTTAAAGTTGGAGCCCTTGTAGCATTATTAGCATTGTCTTTTGTTCAAAAAAAAAAAAAAAAAAAAAAATTAAAATGAAGGCAATTCAAGTTTAGTTGAAAATTGTTGAAATTCATCTAATGCAACTATTATTTATTGTAGAATATTATGAACCTTCAAATTGTGTTTTGTTTTTTATTTTTGAAAGTTAATTTGCTTGATCTAGAAGTAATAAAAATAAATTTTAAAACGAACATTTCATTAATATGAGTTTTTGTCATTCCTGAATTAACTCTAGTTAGAAGTATCATGAGTCTGGTGTTCCTTGAGAATTTCTTTCTTCGGAGATAAAACTGTAATTTCTGTTGGTACTAGGTAGTGGATATAGTTGTTTCAAATTTAGTTTATCACAATGGTATAGAAAATGTTTTGGGGTGTCCTGTTCTTCAATAACATAATAATTGATTCTTTAGACTAATTTGCATATTATGCAAAACCTTCTTAAGTCTACAATGTCTTTTTAAGAAGCTTGAGATGACTGTGATTCCGATTTATTCTTGCAACTCCTGCTCCAATACCATTAACCGTTTCCAATCCATTTGTGTTGATCCATCATTATCATTTGTTTCCAGTTTGGCCTATCAGGGAACATAGCCTCAATTATTATGTTGACGATTGCCTTTTATTCTGTTTCTCCGCTTTATTATGATCTTAAATCCATTCAGGTTTAACACCATTCTTGTGAGTATCATGTAGACATTTATTATTGTATTCATATAGTTTTTTATCAAAAGAAATCTATTATTGAACCCAACCTCAATTCTTGTCTTTGATTTTAAGCCATAATTTAAAAAAAAAAAAATATTTAATATTTATAATAAAATATGAAGTGTCATGATGATTCTTCCATATGCTAATGGAACAGCATCATAAAGACAAAAAACAAGTTTTTATTAATTTCTCCCCATCAATTTAAAGGAATAATTAAGGAACGTAATGATGATGGTCCCCTTAAGAAGCACCAAATCTATTTAATTATCTTGTTCACCATTTGATATTTTATAATTATAATCAGCATTTCGTAATGGACTTTAAAACTTGATCATTTAAATTTAATATTTGCCTTTTTTGATCGATTTTAAATACTCAAAGCTACAAATATTAAAATTGTAAACAATAAAAACTATTTTACTAACATTATTTAATGGCATTTACAGAGAATTTGCGTTGCTATTATAAACAAAATAATAAGCATTTATCAATAAAAAAAATATTATTGAACAATAAGAAAAAACGGGAACTTTAGTTTCACCATAGTTTAGATACACTTCACTAATATATATACGAGTTTTGTCAACAACCAACACCTATTGTTATGCACTTCTTGGAAGATGGATCTGTTGTCTTAGGAAACCTTTTTTCGAAACACTGGACAATCTTGCAAATTTCCACACTGGAAAATACTGGAACTCTTTCTGTCTGAAAGGGCGATATTTGAGACCAAATAACTCCTACCCACTTATTTATAATCATCTCAATCGGCCTTAAGGTTCTTTAGTAAACTCAGGCACTCTGTGCTAGTCTAAGAGATTTAAATCCTACACCAATTTGTGACCAATACTTTGTTCCAAGAAATCTAAACCTAACATTACACAAAGTTTTACACGAGTATCAAAAAATATAGGATATTTCCCCTGAACAAGACTTACAACCTTCTCAGCTAGATTAATACTTCCTCTTGTTGGGTTCTATTCATTACAAATTATCAGTAACACGAAAGCTGAAAATCTTGTGTGTCGTACGAATATACAATATAAAATCTTACTAATAATAATAAATTTATTTTCAAATTCTCAAACGAACTAAGAATTTCCCCTTATGAAACCACAAAGAATTGACTTGAAGGTCACTTGAAGTTGTAAAATCTTATTAAAAAAAAAAAAAAATAATAGAAAGAGAAATCAACAAAATAACTTTAAAAGACTCGTCACTATGATACTTGTTGCATTTTGTTAATTAACAAAACAAAAATAAACACAAAAAATACAATAGATAAAATCACTTACAATACAAGTGTATAATTGTTATTTCAATCGTTAAAATACAATAATAATAATAATAATACAATTTTGAAAATACAGAAAAAAAAAAAATTACAATCAAATTGCAAATCAAAGGGTGAATAACTTCGGCTTCAAAGCACTTGAAAGACCATTGAGAAATCGTTAAAAATGTTATAGTTACTTTGATACTTAAAAAATTTCAATTAATTTGTTGTTGACTTCAAACTGTCTTAAATACACGTATACGTAAAATACATTGACTCTTATAACGATATAGTACATATGGGCAAACAACAGATTATTAGTTTTAGATAGGTCATACGTATGTATGAGTGTTTATTGAGTTCAAAATTTGACAGCTTCCGATTATACGAAAAAATTTATTTACTCAATTTAATTCAATTTAAGTGGTTCACTTCTGTTTACTCACATTTACTATTTATTATTGGAATTACGTTATTTTAAGTACATACTTATGAAGTTATTCAGAATTATTCAATTTAAATTTAAAATTCAAAATTTCTCAAAAATTAGCCAAAATGCACAAAGTTGATCGGTCGTTATTTTAATAGAGGAAGTTGTTGAAACTCATAATCACTATTATTATAACTATTAATATAATTATATTCCTTCCTATATATATATATATAGATATATATTTTTGTTTTGTTTTGTTGTTTGTTCAAATGTAATTTTTAATGACTGAATTTGATACTTTAATAAATTAAATAAGATCTTTTTATACTACATATTTTGGCCTCATCATTGTGAACTCAATTAGAAACATCATCATCAGCATTTGCAAACCGAATTTGACTTATCACTTTGATCTTATGATTGTAATGAATTAGAATTATAATAATTCTCATTTCTTTGTGAATAGATCTGTCGGGTTTCAAGATTTTGAGATGATATAAGCAAATCTTCAGAAGATAGACAAATTTGTATGGTTATGTTAGCAGTTAAGTGTTTGTCAAAGTGTAGTCCGTTCAACTTAAGATTTTTAAGAATGAAACATAGTAAACAATAATAAATACATATTTTTAAGAATAATTTACTAATGTTTTAAATTGAAAGAGTTGCTATGAAGTATAATATATTGTAGTATAGTATAAGGTTTTGTATTCTCCATAACTGACGTGATAGCAGGGTTCAATGTCTAAGGTATCAGTTGGGTATCCCATGTCGGTAAGGTTGAAAAACAAACAAAATGAAACTAAATTCAGTCCTTATATGTAAGTATGTATGTTATTATGTTTAGAGTTCACTGTCTAGAAAGCTTGACATCAAATGGTTTTTTTTTTTTTTTTTTTTTTTGATTAATATGAGTATGACATTAAAAATTTGGTTGATCATCATTTTCACAAATAATTGGAGGAACCCAACTATTTACAGGCAATAAATTTTGATATGACAGGGTAAAATAATTATTATTTATACTTATACTTATTTATAGTAATAAAAACTCATTAAGAATGAAAAAATAATCATACATGATGATCATGATGATGATGACGATGATGATTTTAAATTCTCACATTTATTTGACCTTTCATAGCAATGAAAATCTAAAGACGAGCTAAAAATTGTATAATTACATAGTAAAAAATTGGAAAAAATTACTAAATTACATAATGCGCCAAGATAAACTTATGAATTTTCTAAAAATACACAAAAGACAAGAAGAATCAATGTCAATAACTTCCGTTCCGTTCCGCACACACACAACCATGTACAACTGAAAAACGTATATCTAAAAACTATATACAATATATTTGTCCATATATAGAAAAAAAAAAAAAAAAAAAAGAATAGTTGCCAAAAGCCATAAAATAAGAAACGATTAACCAAAGAATAAACTCGGTCAAAGACAACAAGTCTTCAGCAACTCACACCAAAAATTCTTAACAAAGCCAAAGATGGCAAAAGATTGGTGATTTGAGTGCTTAAAAGCTGTTTTAAATCACTACTTGACTAATACATTGGCCAACACTATACAAATACTTAGTTGAGTACTACGACTACTTCTTCTAACATATTTATAGTATATGAAGCATATAGTCTTTTTCTCTTTTCGTTTTTTTTTTTTTTTTTTTTTTTGGTTTTTGATTCACCGCCTGTCATTCTTATTGTAAATACTAAGAACTGCCAACTTTACCTTGAAATAATACATACTTAGTACCAAAACATTAAGAATTTTCAACATGCCTTAAATCATTTCTTAAAGATTTATAGAAGTTCGTTAAATGAGTAAAAACTCATATGAACAAAGAAATAATGATGAACTTCTGAGCGCCAATATTTTATAAAATTTCCTCTGCGGTCGATCATCAGCATATAATATGTTAAAATCTGAGTATGGTATATAGTAAGTATAAATAACAAAGTATAACTTTCATATATTACACGGGTATACAATGAACTTCTCTGTTTCTCTGTCTGTCATTAGTATGCGAGCCAAGCTTGTTTTAAAAGAGCCTCAACTTAATGCACTATGTAGAAGAGATCATTCTGTCCTTGAATACAAATGTACAAATATCAGATTGATCAAGTGGCATCTCATGTTTTTATTTTTATTTTTCAATTAATTTTTTTCTTCTTAATTTTACCGTTCTGCTTTCAAGTAGTGTTCTGAACATAAGTGATTCATTTTACTTGACAACCACTATAGATATAGATATACATATCGTACTAGTACTATTGTATTGTATACTATGTACCATACCATATACTCGTATTCCATTCTATATAACATACATATATCAGATTAGAGCCGGTGGTATTGAGTTTAAAATATTCAATACTTATTGTATTGTTGTATAAATGAAGAGATTGTCAATATTGTATGTATTGGTATTGGGTATGTTTAAATGGTGGCAGATTGCAGTTTACCTCTCTCTCTCTCATTGCAACAACCAGTATCAAGTGTTTCTTTAATATATTTTAGTACTAAGTAAGTACTAGAGGGATGTTCTTGTAACTTCACTTTAAGAACACGTTTTTACAGTTTTTAAAATAAAGATTACAACAAACAAAAATCCACAAGTAGAATATGGATACAGTGGGCTTCAATATATATTTAATATCAAATGAACCAGGTTAACTAAAATTTAGCATAAATCTGAAGATTCAAATATCACTTTATATGGAAATTTGTTTGTTCTTGTGGTAAATCAGATATATGAGTATATCGAAATTGGGTTGTATGAGGAAATTGCTTATATTTTTTTAGTAGATTTGTATGTTACCATCACATACACATGTAAATGTTAAAAGTTTACACACATTTTGTTGTGTTCAGTTAATCAAAATAAAATTGATTCGATTCAGTTGAGTTCGAATATAAAAGGTTTTGTAATACAAAAAAAAAAATGCCACCCAAAAGCAGTCACTTGCGTAAACGATTCCGTGATGATGAAGTTTTCAGTTAAAGATGCTCTATGGCTCCGGTAGCATCGGAGATTAAAGAAAAAATAAAGCATAGAAAATTATCACAACTTAAACAAGTGATCTAATTAAATTAATATATAAAAGTAATTCGATAATCCAATTACTCTTTAATCCGGAAATGCAGTAATGCAAAGGGTTACTTTCATAGTACAGTCGAATCCCGATAATTCGTACCCCAATAAATCGAAAACCTCAATAATTCGTAACAAACTGCTGGTCCCTTGAAAAAACTCCGTTAATTCGTAAAAATCTCATACGATTTGGTCCCCTCGACAATTCGTATTTTTTTTTTTTTTTTTTTTTTGATTGCAATGAAAATTAAACCTCTTAAAAATCGTTATCTATTTTTAAAATGGATTAAGCGAAATTCGTTGTCAGGTGATGAAACATTTGGATATTGTTCCGTCAATAATCACTTCAATTCTATAAATGATAAAATTTGTTATGGATATTTCCTCTTGTACAAAGTAAAACGTCATAAACAATCTGATTACCCGGATATGGATAAATCTCTACTCTTATGGATTAGACAATGCTTGATCGTTTCAAAAACCGAAACAATATCACAATGTTCGGTGAAAGTATTGCAATTTGAGAATCTTCTGGGTAAGATCCTCTCACCAGGACGCATCCAGAAATATTACTTTTTTTTTAAATCAAATTACTTAAGTATTCATTCGTAAGGCCAAGTGATACGTTTCCAATCATCTGAACTCCAGTTTAGCTATGTTAGAGGAACTAAAAGAACTACTTTCAGTGGATTCTCAAATATTGTACAAGGGAATGGCGATAAGGTTCTCATAATAATGTAAGACCAGATACGTATTTTTTATGAACTAAGAATACCTGGTTTACCGCCCCTGAAATAAAATCTGTAAAAGTGACCAATATATACTCAAATTTGTTAGCCACTGTATATGTAATGAAGTTAAAAAATGTACGAAAATCAACTAAAATATCAAAGCTCCTCTAATTCGTATTTTCCTTTTTTAAACTCGTTAAATCGAAAACCCCTGTAATTTGAGTAATCTCAAAAATTTTTTGAAAAAACATCTGCTTAAAGTTGTTAAATTTGATGATAAAAAATAATAAAATCCATTGACAAAATATAAATGCAACAGAAATCACAGAAGAAACTAGTACAGCGGATTTTATGAGACAATTTGTTCAAAACTCTATGACAACCAATTGAATTATTCAAATGAATCGATTGAGGAAAACAGCAACACTGATATAAACTATTTGTCAGGAGTCGATAAAGCTGAAGTACGTGTAAAAAAAACAATAGAATATCAATTCGATTCTATTGACCAACAAAAAGATCTTGTACAGGAAAAAGTTGTAACAATGATAGATTTGTAAAATGAAGCATTGAAGTAATTATTGTAGTAATCATTAGATCGGATAATCGAATTACTACTGTGTCTGGGGAACTAAACTATAGTACTTAGTTTTGTCCAATTTATACATATGTATACGTACAGTTCAATGAATGTTATTTGCAATACAGAACTTCCAATTCAACAATGGTTCTTAACATTTCTATTATTAGAGAAATGTGAACTGCTGAATAATATTGTATCATACAAATCTTCAGATGTTCTATAAGATCTGCATCATGATTTTGACTGACTTCATTTGATCTCTTTAATTATGGCTTCTTCAACTGGATGTGGTTTAAATATAAATGAACTTCGAACCTCGAAACCTCCTATTTTCCGAATAAAGGAGTTATGACTGTATATAATTGAGTTGTGAGACTTTGATTTATAGAAAATTAGAAATTAAAATATGTAGTTTCTTGAGTACTCCATAGATTGGTTTGCAATTACTCAAGATTTTATCTCTGATTGCTAATTGTTGACTTGATGCAGGAAATTGGGATTGAATAAGAATTTGAACTTGAGACTCATATGTGTTTATAAGTAGAAAAGTACAAAAAAAAAACCGCTAAATCATCTCAATTTTCTCTGTATTATTATTTCCCTTTTAAATTTTTTTTTTTTTTTTTTGTTTTTGTTGTAATAAAAAATAATTAAATAAAGAAACAATGCCGAAAATGTAGTGTTAAGTGAGTGCACAAAACAGGGTTCAGAAGAAGGCATAGTGGGAAGGGCAACGTATCAAGAAATTTAATACTACAAAATAGAAAACAAAACAAAAATATTCAATTGATTATCTAACTACAATATTAATTGAACTATGTCTCTGGTAAGTAGTATTACATCTAAGCTTGATGTATTAATAATGCAGAACAAATGCTTTTAATGAAAAATGGCAATAAAAACACAATTTTCAGCTCACGTCTCAAATGCATTGTTTATGGTTTTTAATTGAAACAATGATTTGCTAGAGATCAGATTCAGTTGAGTGAGGAACGTGAAAGTGACATACAGTAAAATAGATGGCACATACAGAATTTAACAAAAAATATATAGAGAAGCTACAGCAAAATTTTATAAATAGACGAAAGGAACAAAAAAAATCAGGATGCGAAGTTATTATGTTTTCCCTACATTATTTCTAATATCAGTTGAATTACTTCTGGTTCAAGTGAGTGCTCAACTATTTGGCATTGATATCATGGATACACTAATGAAAATCTATCGACGTGGTCAAAATACAATCGATCTAGAAGCTTTCGATGAAAATATAAAGATATTTCAAAGTTATGATTTTATTGTTGTAGGAGCAGGCACAGCAGGTTGTGCTTTAGCTGCACGTCTATCAGAGAATCCTGACTGGAAAATTTTGCTTATTGAGGCTGGCGATGCTGAGAGTTACATTATGGATATACCCATTTTAGTGCATTTTCTACAGCTTGGCTCTATGAATTGGAAATATCAGACTCAACCATCAAATTCCTATTGTCTGGCAATGGAAAAACATCGTTGCAACTGGCCTAGGGGTAAAGTTATGGGTGGCTCTAGTGTACTTAACTATATGATATATACAAGGGGTAATCGCCGCGACTATGACAATTGGGCAGCTCTTGGCAATGAGGGTTGGTCATATGCTGATGTCTTGCCATATTTCGAAAAGTTCGAAGGTTCAACAGTGCCAGATGCGGAACCAAAGTATGTGGGCCGCAAGGGTCCTGTTAAGATTTCCTACCTGCAATATCGTACAAAAATTGCAGATGCCTTTGTTGCAGCTGCACAACAAGATGGCCTCAAATATCGCGATTATAATGGACGTATTCAAGTGGGTGCATCATATCTTCAAACGAACTCATATAATGCAACTCGATGGAGCTCCAATCGTGCTTATTTGTATCCATTAAAGGGCCGAAGACGTAACCTACATATACTTAAGCGCTCCATGGTAACTAAAGTGCTCATCGATCCAAAAACAAATACCGCACAAGGTGTGGTCATTAGCCACAATAGAAAATTATTTGAGGTGCGTGCCAAGCTTGAGGTCATACTGTCAGCAGGTGCAATAAATACTCCACAATTACTTATGCTTTCCGGTATAGGTCCGGCAAAACACTTGAGTCAACTGGGAATTGAAACGCTTGCTGATCTAGCGGTAGGTTATAATCTGCAGGATCACATAGCTCCTGCTGTCACATTCACGACAAATGCAACATCACTGCATGTCTGGGATATAGCAACTACTAAGAACTTACGTGAATTTGAAAAAGGTGGTGGTCCTTTTGGTTTACCTGGTGGCTGTGAGACAATTGCATTCTATGCTCTTGACAATGAGGACTCTACTAATCCTGGCAAAAATTCAGATGCTTGGCCAGATATTGAACTCTTTTTGGTGTCTGGTGGTTTGCATACAAACCAAGCATTGCGTTATACATTTGGTTTTAATTCTGAAATCTACGAGACACTTTTCGGTGAATTGTCTCGAAGGGATGCCGATGCATTTATTATATTTCCCATGATTTTAAGACCCAAAAGTCGGGGTCGCCTCATGCTTAATAATACTGATCCATTTGAACATCCCTTAATTTATGCCAACTACTTTTCGCATCCCTATGATTTGGATATAACGGTGGATATATGGCATACAAAAAGCAATAAATTTAATGAATCAGCCAGCATTTAAGGCTATAGATGGGAAAGTACTTAAAAAAACATTGCCGGCTTGTAGTCAATTTGGTCGTGAAACACCCGCCTATTGGGCCTGCTATGCAAGATATTTTACTTTAACCATTTATCATTATGCAGGCACAGCCAAAATGGGACCTCGCTCTGATATATCAGCAGTGGTGGATTCTCGACTACGTGTACATGGTATCAATAAGCTTAGAGTGGCTGATGCAAGCATTATGCCTCAACTGATTGCTGGTCATCCTAATGGACCGATTTTTATGATTGCCGAAAAGGCTGCCGATATGATTAAGGAAGATCATAACTATATACTGTAGTATTTGATTGATGTGAATTTGTTTTTTTTTTTTTAATTAAACTATATTTATAATCAAATATTCCTAGAATGCTGTATCTTAAAGATCAAAGATATTATATATATACGTCATTATACACATGTGTTTCTTTATTTCCGGTCTTTGGCCAAGACTCCAATTACACCACAATCTACAATCTTATAAACCAACCAAAGATCAAGTTTCATCAGACAATCTCAATGTCATTAATTTCAATTGTATATTTTTCTTTTTTAAATATTGGTGACTTAGGACCAAAACGAAGATCATTCTCTAGATTTACAAAATCCCATAAATGTATGTATAATTCTATAAAGAGATATATAGAGAGAAGATCAAAAACTATGTGAATGGATGTCTGAATGAATGAGCGAATGAGTGAGTAAACAAAGAAATTATCAACATCAACAACAACCTAAAATGTTACGATCTGCAAGTTCATCATCAATATCATGATCAACATCATCATCATCATTGTAATCATCATTATACTAATGAATGTTGTTGAAAAAGACAAAAAGATACAAAATATTGGTAGTAGTAGTATATTAAGTCTCTCGTTTTCAAAACTCATAAAGTGGTGAGAGATTCGCGCGGTTTGCGGTTCGACGTCAACAGCAACAGTTGCTCTTTCTGCTGCGTTGGAAGTGCTCGCTATATTTAATATTAAATTGAACTTGGCAAGACCAAACCTCGGCATTTCTAGTTACGAATTCGATTAGGCAAGACGCCGCCGAGACGTAACCGAATTTAACAGACGCTGCACGGACGCACGCATGCGCAAAGAATTTTTTTTTTGTTCTTGTATATCGGTATATAAAATCTTTTTTTTTTTTTTTTTGGTTCTTACATAAAAAAAAAATAATTCTTTTTTTTTTTTATTGTGTCTATTATATCGTAAACAAGAAAAATAAATAAGATAAATTGTGCAACATAATTCAGTAAAATAAATCAAGAATAAAAATCTCAAGTTGTCGTGAATAAGCTATGTGTAGTCACAAAAAATTGAATTGAAAAATAAACTAAATAAAATTCATTAAGAAACAAATAAAAATATAACTCAAACTTGAAAAATAAAACGAAAAAAATTTAAAAAAAAAAATAAAAAAGGAAAATGTCGCCCTTAAAATGTGTAATCTTAATGTGTGCGTATTTAACACTTGCATTGCATTCTCTGGAGGCTCAAGAACGAAATGTTATACTGGAAGCCATTGAGTTTTTACGTCGTGGTCAAGCTGATGTGGAACTAGAAAATTATGATAATAACTTGTCATTGGATAGTGAATATGATTTTATTGTTGTAGGCGCTGGTACAGCAGGTTGTTCTATTGCCGCTCGATTATCGGAAAATCCTAAATGGAAGGTTTTACTATTGGAGGCTGGTGGTCCCGAACGTCTTATTATGGATGTACCAATTGTAGCACATTTTTTGCAATTAGGTGAAATGAATTGGAAATATCGAACACAACCATCAGATCATGCTTGTCTGGCGATGAACAATAATCGTTGCAATTGGCCACGTGGCAAGGTCATGGGTGGTTCCAGCGTCCTGAATTACATGATGTATACGCGTGCCAATCGAAAGGATTATGATCGTTGGGCTGCTTTGGGTAATGACGGTTGGGCCTTTAAGGATGTCTTGCAATATTTTAAGAAATACGAAGGTTCAAGTGTACCCGATGCTGATCCAGATATGGTTGGCCGTGATGGTCCAGTTAAGGTATCTTATGTAAATTGGCGCTCAAAGATAGCTGAAGCGTTTATTGATGCTGCACAACAAGATGGTCTACAATATCGTGATTATAATGGACATATACAAAATGGTGTTGCTTTCCTACATACGACAACACGCAATTCTACTCGTTGGAGCTCGAACCGTGCATATTTGTATCCATTAAAAGGTAAACGTCCAAATTTACATGTCAAGAAACTGGCACATGTGACCAAAATATTAATTGATCCAACGACAAAGACTGCCTATGGTATTATGGTGCAAACAGATGGTCGTATGCAGAAGGTTCTTGCCAAGAGAGAAGTTATTGTTTCGGCTGGTGCAATAAATACGCCACAATTGCTTATGTTGTCCGGCGTGGGTCCAGCAAAACATTTACGTGAGTTCGGTATTAAGCCATTGGCTGATCTAGCTGTAGGTTATAATCTTCAGGATCATACAGCACCAGCTGTGACATTTACAACAAATGCAACATCATTGAAATTTGAAGACTTTTCCGATCCAACGCTTGTGAATCGTTTCAATCATCAAGAGGGTCCTTATGGTTCACCTGGTGGCTGCGAAGCAATCGCTTTCTGGGATCTAGATCATCCAGATCTTGCTGATGGTTGGCCAGATATAGAGCTCTTCTTAGTTGGAGGTTCAATGTCTTCGAATCCGGCTATATCACGCGCTTTTGGTCTTAAAAAATCAATATATAATTCAGTTTTTGCTGAAATTGAAGATCAAGATCTTAATGCCTTTATGATCTTCCCTATGATCTTGAGACCGAAGAGTCGGGGACGCATTATGCTCAAGAGTAATGATCCCTTCAAATATCCTCTAATATATGCTAACTACTTTGCTCATCCATACGATGTTGATATCTCGGTACGCGGCCTATTGAAAGCCATCAGTCTGACAAACCAAAAGGGCTTCAAACAGATCAATGCCAAATTATGGGAACGTAAAATTCCAACGTGTAAGCAATTTCCATACAAATCATGGGCATATTGGCAATGTTATGTCAAACATTTCACCTTCACCATCTATCACTACTCTGGCACAGCGAAAATGGGTCCAAAATCTGATCGAGCTGCAGTTGTGGATGCTCGCCTAAGGGTGTATGGTATTAAAAATCTAAGAGTAGCAGATGCCAGCATTATGCCCGAAATAATATCGGGTCATCCGAATGGGCCTGTTTTTATGATAGCTGAAAAGGCAGCCGACATGATCAAAGAAGATCATGGTTTTAAAAATTAAATTGGGGTAAACATTTCTTAATCTTAATCATTTCATCATCAGCTTAGTTCTTAGGTCCATAGATGTAAGCATTCCAAAATGGGCGGGTTGACTTGTTTATGAATTTAGTATGTATAGTAATATTGTACTATATAGTAGTCATTAAGCTATTGTAACTTGCCAAATAAATCAGGTCCTTGCACTGTTAATCATGCACAAACACAATACAATAACAACCACAACAGTAACAATAACAGTAACAGTAACAGCATATGAAGCTAACTGCATTTTGTTGATATTTAAGAATTAATTGAAATTATATAGAAATTAATTTACTATAATTTTTTTTTTCAATTTTTTGCACTGTACACATTTAATTTAGTTAATAATCGAACTGATGCTATGATTTAAGTTAGACAAAAGTTGAAGAAAAACTATACATAAGAAAATAAATTCGTAAGTTTCTTTTATAATTCAAAAAATTTTCTTATTTTTATATTATTTAATGAATATCGCAAAGATCCAAGTAAGTATAACACCAATAAATCCTTTGGTCTGAAGTATCACAATAATAATATCTACAATAATAATGAATATTACAAATAATTATTGAGCATGTAATGTCATTAGTCACTTGCAATAAAAATAAATAATACAATAACATTTAAATTATTAAGGTTGATAACTTCAAATTTCTGTCATCAGTAACTTATTACTTTGATTTGTTAATGTATATGAGAGATGTCAACTTGCCGCCTACATCACACGAAACATAAATGAAAAATTTTTCAAAAAACATGACTTAAGCCTATAAATACCAAAAGGACTCATATATCATTCTTATCATAGAATATCACAAGCTTTGAACGCCAGCATAATTCTATAATAATATTCTCTTGTACATCTTTATAGTCAACAAGAATGAAGAATGTAGAGAATTGATTTGATATCAAAAACTGAAGCCATTTCACATTGTGTGTGTGTGTGTTTTATATACAAAAACCAATGTCATATTATTAATCTACAATCCACAAGAGTTGAACTCTTGCAAAATATTTTATTTTGTATTTTTCGCATACTCAGGTGCTCTCTCAAAGAGATAAAGATAAATAGATTCAACTGACTTAATCACAATATGGTACAAGATATACACAAATGTTTGAATAAATATACAAAATGTTTCAACATTTTTGTGTATCACAAATTTCCAAAAACCAAAACTGAAATAAAACAAAGTGTGGAGAGAGCAAAAGCAAGTTTTTGACATTTTCAACACATGTTTCATTCATTGATTGTATTTTTTGTTTTTTTTTTTTTTTTTGTCTTAAACAAAACTACTGAGAAGATCTCAACTTGGCAGATGATCAGCAAAACAAACTTGTGGTGGTTTTTGATTAGTAATGTTTTCTTTGTTCGGTTCCCTAAGCCTGATTTTGGATCCATAAATTCTATAAAAATTTAAAATTTTATATACCGGTAATAGTGCTCATATATATATATATACCTTTTAGTTTTGACATTGACTTTGAATTTTTTTTTTTTTTTTTTTTTGGTTTTTTTGTTTTTTTGTTTATTATCTTTCATATTTGTTTCTTTAAATGGTTATTCTTTTTTTTTTTTTTTTTTTGTTATAAATCTGCGTAGTATGAATC
>JBANCV010000393.1:0-41075 GCA_037040105.1 Amiota albilabris
GTTTCATTCCAAACTATTTTGTAGTTTTTTTTCTTTTTGAAAAGTTCGGAAACTTTTGACACACACCTTGTATAAAAAATATTAAAAGAATTTGGTCTCACACTTTTAGTGATACTTCATTGAAATTACTAATCAAACTGGTGATAGAAGTCAGTAAGGACTATTGCAATTCAAAATTTTTGTATATTTTTTTCTACAATGAAAAGTGATGAAAGTAAAATTTGGGCTTATCACTTAGGGAACCTTGTTATACTATATATGATGTCTCACCCCATCATTTGATTTTGACTAGACATGTGGAAATGAAAAGAGCTAAGAAATACAATTGATAGATTCACTAAGGTTTAGTTCTGACATGCGATTACCTGTACTATGTCGGTTTTTAAAAGTAAAAAACCACCCGTCCTACAATTTATTATTCAATTGACGCGCTTTAGACTTCAACATTTCTGTACAAATAGGCAAATTTTATTCCCTTTGCTTCAAAAACCAATTGTACAATGCATTTTCCATATTGAAATATTCACTTGTCCTTATTGCTACACATCTTCCAGATTCTGCATTCGCAACAAATTTTCTCAGCTTGTTATACTCTTCACGGGAGTGAATAGTATTATCAGATTGTCATGAAGTTTGTAACACACAGAAGGAGGCATCGAAGACGACATAAAGTACATATATTTGTGATCAGCTTGATGAAACGAGTTTGATTTAGCCTTGTCCGCCTGTCTGTCTGTCCGTCTGTATGCGAACTAGTAGTTTTGTACATAGGTTTCTTTTTACCTTGGTCAATACAATTGTCGGAACGAGCCGAATCGGAACACTGGGAGGGGTACCCCCAAGCTCAAATTAATGTTCTTATTTGAAAAACTTTTTGGGTTTTTTGTGCTCTCGAAATGAAATTTGAAAACTGGAAGTGTTATATATATATATATATAATATTAGCTATTAAAATTTCACACTATCAGGAAGGGCACCTTTCATATAAGGCCCGTACTCAAATTCATGTTCTTATTAGAAAAAACTTTTTGTTTTTCGTGCTATTCTCTATTTTGAAATTTGGATACATAAAGTTTCTGATTCATATTCATTAGCCATGTAAATTTCAAGATCCTAGGATTACTGGATCGTATAGCTCCCATACAAAAAACGTTTACTAGGAGCTGCGTGAAAAGTATTACATATTAAGTTAACAGCACACCAAAAGCAACTGACTGCGAATTAAATTGTATAAAAGTGTGTGCATGCATCTATATGATTGGTTCATACCATGTACAATACTTAAGTGGGGAATCCCAAAACTAAATTTTTTTTAAAAAGGCTAGAAAGTAAATAACCAAAATAAATTTTGCAAAGAAAGTTGCGTTAACTGAGGATATTTTTGTTTTTTCAAGTTGCTTTAATACAGTCTGCCGTTTAAATAATTGGGCTGTTGTTTTAATTGAGGTGTGGTGTTGGGTGTATTAAGGGTTGCATTGAGTGTGGCCACACTGTATATGGATTGGTTAAGAAGACATACATACATATGTTACATAAGTGCAATAGAAAGCATAGGAAGCATTTAAATCATAATTTCGTATCTACATATTCATACTATTGTAACATACATTTGTATCTGCAATAATTATGTGTGTTTACTTTCTCTTTAGATATGTGGATGAATAATAACAACAACTATTTATAAGTATATGTTGCTATATAACAATATACACGTACATATATTCGTAACAATAATTGTAAAAATAGAATTTTCTTAGAAAGGTTTGCTACTGAATTTTCTTTTTCCTTTTTTGCTCTGTCAATAAAAATTTATGTATCAACAACCTTTCTACTACATATTGCCAATATACTTGTAGTATTGTTGTTGTTACTTTTATTAGTCCCACATAGTTGTTGACCACCTCTCGAGCATACTATTTATACCAAATAACTATTGCTCAGTTTGTCACCTACACGCGACATTTTGCCTCTGAACAATTGTAAATCTTAGAGCTGTTTGCACCATGGGTGGCTAAGGTTTGTTCATCTTCGGTTGTCAGATCTGAAAGGCTCGACATGGTTCGGTTTTTGGTTTAAACTTGAACTGAGTTCGCGTGATACAACTGACATGAGGCTGTGTACTAGTATGTAGCACCTCAGGATTGATATTCGTTTGCAACGAAACGAAACTAATTGCGTAGCAATTTTCGCCTTGTTGGCAATTAAGACGAAGGCCAATGCAACCATCTAAGTATCAGAAGGTCAGTCAATCTGACTGTGTTAGTACAACTCTGTGGTAAACTATGACATGGTGAAGTATTTAGGAAAAAATAAGGAGAAGTGAGCTAGCTAGCGTGCGTGCGTCCGAATGAATATGAGTGTGTGTTTCGTGTGAGTTATCCGTGTGCATGCCTTTTGACAGTCGGTGCAGGGTAGATTGGTTCAGTTCAAGTTGCCACACGAGGTATGGATTACTTAATTGCTGCTGCTGCACACCACAAAACAGCAAAGGACATTTAAATCTTAAAAGTATGAAGGTCTCCTCTTAGGTAGACCACGATGGACAAGAAGGACAATCGGTTACTTGCTTGCTTACTTGATTAGTTCGTTGGTCCGCCACTTGGTCGGTTGACTCAGCCTGGTTGCGACTTTGTCTATTTGCTTGTTTATTTTTTTTGTTTGCTTAGTTCGTCTGGCTTAATGGTAACCGCGGCTATAGTAGTCAAAGGCATGCAAGAGGCAAGCTCAATTGTGGATTGAGGGTCAAGCCAAAAAGAGCAAACAATAAGAATATGAATGCGGTCCGCTTGCAGCATGTCGTGTCCGATGTCCGGCATATTGATAAAGGTGTGAATTATGGCTAAAAGCTAAAAACTCTGAAGGTGTTTTTGGTTACTTAAATGTTGTTCTTATTTGTTTTCAATCTATTTATTTGTTTTTGAATAATTTCGAAATGAAAAATAGAACCTTAAACGTAAACACATAAAGAAATCTAAAATCCTTTCAGCAATAAATTTATAAGCATGCGAAGTAAGATATATACACATGTATTATCATAAAACCCTAGTTCGCTTAACTTAGAATCGATAAGACACATCACACATCTATCAATGCACAGTGGACTCATTTTAGATATACCAATCCAAGGTTTTCTTGAGCCTTGAGGGTTCAACTACTAAGCTGCCATACAGGTTTCTTTTGAACCTTTCTGAGAATATGTCGTATAGTATGGGGAGCTCGGTGGAATTAATTTCGCAGTCTCCTTTCAATCATAATCAAAAAATAATATTGAAAATTGTAAAAAATGATTGCTTTTATTGATGAACAATATTGAAAAGTACATTTAAATGTGGCAATCAACAGGTAAATAGGAAAGGAAAGGTTAAAAAAAAAAAGAAAATTACTATAGTATATTGTGTACAAAAAAAAAAAAATGATAGTGAGATAAGAAAAATTAAGCAACTTTGATTTTATTTTTATAATTTTCATAACCACAGACAGGCTGTGGTGGCTGTGGTTAACAGAAAGGATTAAA
This sequence comes from Amiota albilabris, assembly GCA_037040105.1. Taxonomy (NCBI): domain Eukaryota; kingdom Metazoa; phylum Arthropoda; class Insecta; order Diptera; family Drosophilidae; genus Amiota; species Amiota albilabris. The sequence goes on from JBANCV010000393.1 coordinate 3,515, forward strand.
ATCGACAGAAACAGTGGCAACAGTAAAAAGCCAACAACCATGGCAGCAATGAACATGAATGAAAGTATCAATAAGGATAACAACAACAATAACAAGTGACACGATATAAAAGCGTACAATGCAAATACGTAAACAACAGAATGACAAACAAACCCTATAGAAAGATACTTACGTAAACAGACATGCTGAGGCCAATCAGGTAGATATAACAAATAGCAAAAATTAAAAAAAACAGAAATTAATAAAAAAATAAAGAGAAAAACAAAAAAACAAGAAAATTATATTGACAACTTTTTAATCACTTAATAAATTCAATCAAATTAAATGCGGTTGTCAGCTTATTCACTTCATTCAACCATTCAAACAACCATTCATCCATCCATTTATTCATTCATTCATCCATCTATCCATTCCCCCATCCATCTATCCATTCCCCCATCCGTACCCTCCATCCATGGCTTTATTCATTCATTTCATTCACTTATTTATTAATTGACTTCTTTTGATTGTTCGTTTCGTGACATCAAAATATCATTTGCTTCATCACATCATTTACCATTCTTCGGTCTTCGGTTTTTAGTCTTTTATTTTTTATAATCTATTTCTAGTGTCCACTTGTGGCTTTTCAATTGGCAGAAAGAGGGTTAGATGATGTTTAGTCAATTCATGACATTCAATTAGAAGATTTACTTACTAATGTATTGATAAATTAAGTGCGACAAACAAAAGAAGCACAACTCCCATTTGAATTGATTTTCTCCATACCCGACTATAGGATATCATGTACTCAGTGTAATCAAATGTAATACTAACAGTAGAAATGCTTTTCAAAGAAAAGCAGGACAGGAACTGTAATATTTCAAACTCAAACCTCCATCAATAGAGGCACGAACTGAAATATATTCAAATAAAAATTGACTTCATAATAATCCCATTGTACGTTTTCAATATCTGATTGTTCCAATTCTAGCAAATATAGTGTTTAAGCTTTTGCGCTTTCGCCTTCCAATAAAGTATGTACTAGTATAAAAACCTGTATGAACTTATGGTATCCAGTTTTGGGGATACACCCGTGCATTCCTGATACATCAGTAGCATTGACATTTAACGCGATCTAGGCATCGAATCAGTCATCCCTATTATAAAGAGATATGCAAAGACTTATGTGAAAAAGCTAAGGGAGTACATTAATAGTGAAAGTTAAAGTCAAACTGAACCCAAGTGGTTGGAAAACAAGGCTTAAGCGCTTCTATCCTTCATCAACTCTTAGGGTAAATAATACCTTTGCAATTAATTAGAAAACCAATAACTCAGAACTCAACAAGCAGCGAACCACACTGTCTCTCTCTTCTAATCATATACAGAAGGAAAAAAAAAACTAAGAACCGCAAAGCCAGAGATTATTGTTTTATTAGTCTATTAGTTTATTTAAAAATATAATATCTTTTGAATCCGTACGTTCTTTTTAATGAAATAAACGCTAAATATTGCTCACAATAAAGTTTTATATCTTTGACTAAATCGATTTTGCATTCAATGCGAGACTTTTAAGTGATGCGCGCACAAACATTTCAAAATCTACGAATTTATTATATATATATCTATATGAAATTTCATTTGAAATTTTATTTGAATGGCAATGCAAAGATTAAAGAATATTATTATTTTATTATACTATTTAAATGCCACTCAATCATTGTTACAATTTATTTTCCTTCTATATTGTTGTCTCTATAAAATGTCTCTTAATTTGAAATATTTTTTATTTAAATTTATTTTCCCAATTCACATATTTACCAATTGTGTCAATACATACTCATACGTACTCATATGTACCTACATTTGTTGAAGGCTACTAATAGATAAGAAACTGTAAATGCCAAATGATGAAATGAAATGATGATTTGAGCTCAGAACAATATACAATACTACATTTGTAAGTGAGATAAGTGTGTATACTGTCACTACCATTACCACCCATGAAAGTAAATGAACAAACGAATGATTCCAAATTGCCACTTGAAATATTTGTCCATTTCTGCCTTAACATCCTTAATATTTTTGGTAGTATTGTACCATATAATTTTAATCTCTCATTGTGCCAACTTTATATTTGTATTCCATCGTTCGTTCGTTTATTCATTCATTCATTCATTAATTTACTTATTCATTTAGTCATTCAATCAGTCAGAGTCAGACCGAGAGCTAGAGAGTTAGTTAGTCAGTCAGTCAGTCCGTCAACCTGTTAGTCATTTGTTCTAACAATTCGTTTGTTCGTTGATCTATTAAATTAAAAATTGTAAGCTTAAACATTTGTAGATGTCACCTCATGTATTCGTCCCCAATATTCCCCCATGACTAGTTTGATTTAGTAAGCAGTAGTATTTAATAGTAGTAGTAAGTGAACATTTTTGCAGAATTGAGACAATACTTTTGATGATAATGGTGATGTTGACAATGATGATGATGATGATGATAATGATGCGTCTTTTGTTGGTTGTGTGAGTAACTAATAAGTAGCATTCTTAACTCAACCCAGGAACCCAAGAAAAACTTTGTTTTTAGACGTTTTTTGTTGTTATTTCCCTTAACTTTATTGTCCTTTTTTTTTTTTTTTTTGCAATTTTTTCTCTCATCTTCATACAATTACATTGTCGTATGTTAACGATGATAATTCTGGATAGTCATCGTTGTTGAGCACTCCTAATGAACTCATTGGTACATATACTGATGCACAAATACGTATACACATATAAACATGTACACCATCACCATCACCATCACCATCACCATCACCACCACCTGATGTTAACTGCTGTCATGGTAGTCAGCTATGGATGGATGTTATCCTCCTCATCATCATCGGTACTAGGAGCAGTAGCAGCAGTTGTAAAGTTGTGGTATCCTCATCATCATCATGGTGTAGAATATACAACGTTGTCATGATTTCTGGTTGTTAACAACGTGAAGCGCTCTTTTCTGGCTTTCCTCCTTATCATTTCACAAGAATTCAACTAGCAGATCTACTGGTGCCGTAATATACTTACATACTCGTACACACATATAGACTTGTTGTTGAATTGTGAATTCAGAAATTTAACTTTTATCATTTTTGTTGATTCACAACCTCTCATCATCTCATGCTTCCTTCAAATAGAAGAAGAGTCAAGCCAACCTGTATGCTGATTCACTTGAAGCAAGCATAGTCATAACTCTACGTTGGTGTCTCAATCGTTCCAACACTTTCATTACATTCATTCATTTCAACTGAACTGAATTCAACTCAACTCAACTCAACTTAATTTAGTTCAGTTCGTAGGATTCAGTTCTGCTCTGCTCTGCTCTGCTCTGTTCTGTTCTGTTCCGTTCTGTTCTGTTCTCTTCACTTCAGTTCGGTTCGGTTGGGCTCAGTTCGGTTCAGATGATTTCTGTTCAGTTGAGTTCAGTTCAGTTAAATCCTGAGTTTGTTAACGTTTCCAGTGTTAGTTCATTTTGATTGCTAATTGGTTTGTTAAACAATGGCGCAATGGGTTTTAACGAATTGGCCAAAAATTTATCAATGTTCCTTGTTTCAATCACATAAAGATAGCAATGGCAATGGCAATAGCAATAGCAATAGCAATAGTAAAGAGACTTAGTATCGGTAGAAGGAAGGCAGTTAGTGTGATTGCTGTCAATGTTTAAGTAGACACCCATACAAATTTATTTATGTAACTACATATATCTCTACATTATTATTACCATCATCATCACTCTCATTATCATCAACATCAACATCAACATCAATATCATCACAATCAACAATACAGTTACATCTTATCATTTCTTCGTTTAATTTCTTTTTTTTTTTTTTGTTTTTTCTTGGTTTTTACAATTCAAATTTTGTAAGTGAATTTAAGGCTTGATCCTTGCAATCTTCTAGATACATACACAACATACATATGTATGTACAATATCTACATAGAATTTGGAATAGTTAGTATGGTACGTGTGATATTGAATTATTGTTTCCAAAGAGACAATAAAGTTTTTATGCTGTTGATTTGCTTAACCGCAGTCAAAGTTGTTGTTAGGAGGGTTGATTAGAAATTCGGCTGGTTGGTTGAATATCACAGAGGTGATGCACTGATGTTACTACTATTGTTGATTGGCAGTGATATATGTTTGTATGTATGCATGTCACACAAACATTCTGTCACAGTTACATGTTAGTGGTGTACTAGTCTAACAATTGGAGTGATAAATTGTATTGACTATAACGTTAAGAAAACTCAGTTGATGAGCATAGAGCAGTAGACAATTTAATAGAATACTATTATACAATATGACTTAAATACACAATTTATTAAGAGAATGTTTTAAAGAACTTGAAACAAATTGAAATTTGTGATCAAAACTAGCATAAAGAATCTAGAATCTTAAAAAAAAAAAAGATCATTCAGTCAATGGTGAGTCAGACTCGCACATGAAGGGTTCTATCGGTAGCATCGTGCAAGGTATGAAAAATATTTTTTTTTTATATATTTGAACCTCATAATTTATGTGTTTTATTAAAATTTAATTATTTTGGTCCAAAAAGAGGTTTGTTTCACTGCCAATTATTTATTGTAATGGATCACTCATCTGATAGAATGTTTAATTTTTGTGATTGCAAAACATGAGCTTGGTAGCATAGCACAATTTTTGTCAGAATTGTTCATGCATTGCATATTGGAGCACATGATTTTAATTTAATTTTTTAACTTTATTTTATTTTTATTATTCTCGTTGTAACGGCAAATAAATAACATATTCTGTGAAAATTAAACTGTCTACCTATTAAGGTTCATGTTATAGAGCTTTCGGACGGACGGATTGACAGACGGACGGACAGTGTAGGCTTAGTAATAGAGTCCCTTTCGAACCCTTTGGGTACGGGACCCCAAAAAAGAGAACTATTGGTTTACTATGATTTGGTTAAAGATATTGAAGATAGCAAAACTTTAGATGTCACCTAAGTTAAGTGAACAAGGAAGTAGAAATTTGTATATCACTTACAGTTTATCAGTTAAGTGTATGTAATTATTATTATTATTGACTCTTTGTAATTTTTTTATACAAATTTTTTGTAGAAAAATTGTCCTTTGTTTTTGTGTTGTTGTAATTTTGTTATTGTTCCGGAAAAGTATTCAAATTAATTAAGTTAAAAATCTGTTCAAAGTAAATTAAATTCTTTGGAGTCCTTCAATTATGCACAACCACAAATTTAAATGCAAGCGCTTAAATATCATATATAAACCAACAACAATAATAACACCAACAATGACACGGAGATGATGATTATAATGATAATGATGTTAACAACCCATAGTAGCATCAATGACTACAAGAAAAAAAAAAAATATATATATATATAAATTGCAGTGAACAAGCCATCAAGCAACAAAACGATAAGCGTCACAATATGGAACAAATATTGAAGAGACACGCATTAATCATTTCATAATTCCACCATAAATCCAACAATAACAACAATGATAAAAAGAACAACAAAACAATTTAAGCAAGTGGCTTTTATATTAATTTTCGCGGCAAACTGGCAACAAAAATAGCCGCAATCATTGAATACAAGTATATGTGTGAGTCTGCAACAAACAACACCAACGAAAAAAAGAACAACATTACAATTTATTGGAGAATATGCAGAGTTGAATTAAAAAAAAAAAAAAATTTACAAAAAGAAAAAGATGTCATAATCGAAATGGAAGAGGTAGAGGTAGAGAGAGAGCGAGAGAGTGAATTCCAACCAAACTCAAACCCAAGTTACATGTCCACCTTCAACTTTCGTCCCAATATTCTTTCAACACTTTCCATACATTTCTGTAGGTTTGATTCTACTGCCACATATTCATTATTATGCTCGTCATTATTAACATTGCTACCGCCAGATTGACGACGATTGTCGGCATTTATAGCATTCTGTTTCCTCGGTTATACCACCATACACGGAACACGAACTCAACATTACAATCACCAGAAAGAAAAACAAAATAAAGTACACATTGTTATATGTTAGTACATATTTACTTTATAGTCAGATATGTTTCAAAATTTAATACTCTTTACAGGAGCTAATCAGTTAGTGATATATTCATAAGTAATTTAAAATATATATTAAATAGGTAATGAAACTAAATGCTTATCTATACAAATAAAAATGTAAATGTTCGTATTCATAGTCATGACCTCAGAATTCGAAAACAACTTTACCGATTGCTCAGAAATTTTGACCAAACGTTGCCGTTGATTGTGGTCATGTTTAAGGATACTTATAATTTCGAATACTTCTCTATAACGAAGTCATTTTGAAGACACGATGTTAATTTTTTTTTTTTTTTTTTAAATTTTCCATATATTCTAACCTTTCTGTAATGAACTCTTTTATAACGAAGTTATTATCAGGCCCCGACAGACTTCGTTACAGAGGTGTTGCATTGTACTTACAATTATTAACCTAATATTCATGAAAAAAAAAAAATTGGAATGTTGTATACGCCATCAACACACACCATCCTAAAAATTGTACGCCATCTGTTCTTCATCGCATTAGGTGTGTGTGTTTTAAATAAAAAAACTAAAGCATATGGGGTACAGCTAGTGTTTTTATAAAAATTTATGGTATTCTTAAGTAGATAAAGTGCGATTGATCTCGAGCTTAACTACAATAGTTTTTGTACTGAACGTTCCTGACCAAATCATATGGGAAAATAATGAAGTCTTGGTATTTTTTTTTTTCAACATTTTCTAATTTCTTTTCTCATTAGAACCATCACCACAGTTATGCTGTTATGCAAATGGTTATTGCGTTCCCCCAACAACAAGAGGACTAGTAGTGGCTCCTGTTTGGATCTACGTGTTCCAAATCTGCTGCTGCCAACAGCATGCAAAAAGTTCAAGCTTGTCAAAGCAAGATACAGCGTCGCATAACAGGAGCTCCATGGTTTGTGTGCAACACTATCCTCCACAGATATCACAAAATGCCCTCTGTGCGAGATGAAATCATAAAATGCTGCAAGTGTTATCAGCACAGACTACAAACTACCCAAATAGCTTGGTGACGGCACTAATCCACGGAATTAGGCGACGATGACTAAAGAGGCTTCACCCATATTACATTCTAGGCAAAAGGTTACTACTGAAATAACTTTTCCTAGCGATATAATTGTCCCTCTTCACTATTCTAATTGTAATCATGTTTTGTAAACATTGCAATATTTATTGTAACAAAAATAAAAAAAAGATCTTTTCTCATACAATCTATGTACAATATTTATATAGGGTATCATAATTGGTTAAAACAAAGAATGAAATAAAGAAAGAAAATTATCTTTATCCATTGGAACAATCACCGCGAAATCTGACAACAGCGCGAAACATTGGTGCAAATAATGAAAATATGCAATGCAATATGGCAACCGCAATGGCGTCGATGTGCGTTGGATGCGATGCCATTTCTCAAAGACATTACAATTACAACAACAACAGCAACTATAGATACAAAAAAATGAGTGTAGCTGAAATGTTGCAAAAAAAAAAAAAAAATAAATAAAAAAAAATCCAATACAAAAATTCAATGTAAATATATATATTGTACAAATAAATATTCGAGGGTGGGAAGAAAAGCTTTCAACATTAACAAGCAAACACAATGAATTCATACTATTTTAAATAGATGTGAATTATACAATATTTTATTTCTGAATCAAAAGATGAAGATTTTTTTTGATTGGGGATTCCCAAAATATATTTAACTGCTTTGATACTTTTTGTGGTAAATAGTCTCATTCATCATATTGTACATTTTGCATTCGATTATTATTTCTGAATCAAAAGAAGGACACATCTTTTATTTAGGATTCCCAAAATATATATTTTACTTTTCTGATAATTAATATTTTGAAAAAGGAAATAGTTGCAGTAGTTAAATCTATGAAAAAAAAAAAATACAGACTTGAGTCATTTGATTGAAAATTTTGAAAATTTATTTTGTGAAATTTTTTCTTTTTATATATATTTGTATATATCATATGTTGAGTACATGTTTCTGGTACAGATTTAAACTTTTCATTGTTCCCTCGTACAATCATCGATCATTGTCATATACACATGTATTTATTCATATGATTCCAATAACAAAACCAGACATGAAAAACAGTAAAAATAATAAAAAAAAAAAAAAAAAATTTATTCACTTTGGTTTAACAGAAGATTTTTTATTGAAAGACAAAAACCTCTGTGGGAGCTTTATATGTGCTAAATATTTTTGATTTTTCAGATATTCATATTGTACACAATAGTCTCTGAATTTTATTTAAACAACATCTGCTTAAGAAGTCAAATTTAATGTAGTAGAATTTTACATTTCAATTTGTAATAAAATATTTGAGTTCTCTAGCTATTGTATACATGATTTTGTATAGATGGTTTTCATTTTCACATATTTTTCTAAGAGTAACTAACTACTGCATTTCGTTGAAGGAATCCAAAGCTATTTTAGACTTGTCATCTAGTCCACTGTTGTTGTCGTCAAGTAACATCTTTAAGCATACAATATTTATGTGCTACAAAAACAACAAATGAGTACAAACATTCAAAATTAAATTCAATTAAATAACGTATACGCACATATTGCCCAAACAAATTTGATTTGTCTGCATGTGCGTTTATCCTTAAGCCTATACCATATACATATGTGTACCACCCAAATGTAATCCTTTGAGAATATACTCCTTACTCTATGTTAAAAAGTAAATATGAAAATGTATTATAAAATTGTTAAAATGTATCTTCTTTATTTAATTAAACATTTTCAACACACAACACACTTAAAACAACAATTTTCGTCAGTTAGTCAACCACACAATGTGGCTTTTCTGTGGTTGATTAAAACCTGAAAATTGCCTTTGTGGCAACATTAAAAAATAACAAAACAAACAAAAAACAAAAAAAAAAAATCATTATCAAATGTCTAAAGTAACGTATACTTATCAAAAGAGTAGGTGATGTTAGTGTATTTGTGTATATGAACTTGTTGTCAGGATTCAACATTTCTTAAAATACAATAGTATTATGTATTCTTTATTAATTAATTTTAAAGATACTTTTTCTCAAAGAGCAACAAATTTAAGCGACTTAGATACAAATAATGAAAATAAAAATATAGATATATACAATATCTGAGTTCTGCAGAACTTTGTGTTCCGATGACAACAACAACAGGGGAAACGGTTGAAAATTGTTGTTGTGTAGTGTTCAGAACTCTGTGTTTTGGTTGAGTTCTGCATGAACTCAGCATGAACTCAGTTTCAATACTGGTCACTCTGGAGAAATGTTGGAAAATAGTTGCATTGTTACCAGCTTTTTGGCATTGCCGCCAACTTTTATGTGAAAAATCAGAAAACAATAAAAAAAACAGAATATGCAAATTTGGAATTGTAAAATTTTTGTTAATATTTTAATAAACCATATAGCAGGGAAGAATCAGAAAGAAGGGTATCTTCGGCTATGCCGAAGATGGATAGGAGTTACCCATTCTGATATTCCGAGGGTCTTGAAATTTTAGTGACTAATGTATAATGGTCAAACACTTCCAGTTTTCATATTTCATTTCAATAGCACAGAAAAAAACAAAAAAGTTTTTCTAATAAAAACATGAATTTGACCTTGGGCTTTGTGTGGGGGGTACCCAAGCCTGTGGTCCGATTCGGCTGATTTCGACAAATGTGCTGCATATGCTAAAAAGAACAAGCTTCGCATAAAATTTTAGCTCTCTTACTCAAAAACTGAGCGACTAGTTCGGCTACAGTCGGACAGACGGACAGACGGACAGACGGACATGGCTAAATCTATGCTTTATGTGGTCTGCGATGTCTCCTACTGAGTGTTACAAACTTCATGACTTACACCTATAATACTATTCACTCCCGTGAAGAATATAAAAATTATGTAGAGCACATTTTTTTTAAATCATTTATATTCCACGATATTTCTATTTCTATTTTTTCGGGGGATTGGAACGCCACTCAGAGTAATGGGTGAACAGTGTTTATAGAAAAGTAAGAGTGCTAATGTTCCATTGTCTAGACCAGTTTTCAAATTTGCCGAGAACTCTTTCAGGCTAAATCGCTTGAAGTGTAAAATGCAAGAAATGCTGTATCATCCGTATGGGTGACAACTAGAAGGTTTCCATCTGTTGGCGTAGGCATATCATTACTACATAACGTGTACAGGATGATCGCTAGTACACTATCCTGTGGGACATATGCGCTAATGTTACGGATTGTCGACCTATCCTGATGAGGAAGAAGTATTGCGGGTAGACTTGATTTGATCTTTCAGAGAAGTCCATCAATCCACTCTCTATCAAAGACTTGCTGAACTTTCAGAAGCCCAGCGGAGCAGTGCATTAAAATAAAATAGATACAATTTTTTCTATACTCACCAAACCAAATCAATTTTGTGTCCTATTTCAATATGTTAACTTTCTGTGAGATTGACATCCTTCTTCCTCGCAAAGATTTCAACGAATACGTGTATTTTACTCAAAACATGTAACATGTAAGTAAAATTGATCAAAGTCTAAAATTTTAAACCATGAAAACATCAAAACACAGAAATGCATATAAATTGAAAAATTAAAATTGAAAATAAACAAACAAAAAAAAAACAAAAAAAAATAGGAATAAAGAAAAGAAGAAAAAATGGGGAAAAAGCATTTCGCAACTGCAATTGGTGCAACAAATGAACGACAAACGAACTCTATACACCAAAAAGATGTGACAACAGAAAAAATCATGAAATGAAAAGAATATAAGAATGATATAGGGGATACTCATGATTATGCACCATCCAACATACACCATCGACCATGGACCATCATCACCACCATTCTCATAAAGAAAAAATGGAAAATGAAAAAAAAAAAAAAAATTTTTGATGAAATTTAAAAAACACTGAAAAAGGAAAGCGGATGTGGAAAAATTTGTTTAACCAAAGTATGTTAAAAATAAAATATCATGTAGGCATCGTGTGTATATATATGTACTATTAATACTCGGATGAATTGTGGGCTTAAAATCCTTGGCGACAACTCAATACGCTGCTTTTTTGGGGTTTCCCCCTTTCAGAAGATTCATTCTTTATCGTTTGCAATTCTGAAAGAAATGGTATTCACAATCACTTCATATCATCAGAATTGTAGGGCACTCAAAGGGCAATGGCTATTGGTGATTCAAGTTCATGATGATGATTTTTGTTTGTTGGCATTGTTGTTGTTGTTGATTGCATTGCATTGCATATCATTCCAGTCCCATTCAGTTCAGTTCAGTTCAGCTCAGTTCAATTATGTTCTGTTATTTTGTTATGCTAACAAATTGTAAATTTACTTTTGAGTTGATTTGGACTTTAAAATTTGTATACAGAAAAGAAAATCATAAATGTTTGAATATCCTTGTATTATCCTTAATACATATATTATATGTTATCTTAGCAATGTTCAACTTTGTATGATTGTTTGTAGTTGAAGTTGAAATTAAATTGAAAATGCACATTACTCACACGCCATTTGAAACTAGAAAACATTTTAGCATGAATTAATTTTTGACAGAGACTTATTAGAGGTAAACGAAACTTTCTTAATTACGTCCATACATATACATTGTCTAATGAGACTAATAATAATAAATGAATGAGTGATGATGATGTGTGTGAACTGAATGAAGTGAGTGAAGTGTATGTTGGCTATATAAACAACAGGCAAATGTAGTTGATGTAGGTATGTATGTACATATGTATCGTATATTGATACATAATACTTCTCTGATGTTGCTCATTGTTGGTTTGGTCAGTTTTATTGTCGGCACTTTGGTAAAACTTTACGGTTGTGGTCCACACATGTTTTGCGAACAATTAGACAAAGTGACATTTTGAGTGTATGTGGCCTAGACCATGGATCAGGAGAGAGTTCCGCAGAGTCACGGGCACCGTGCAATGCATTTTTGTTATTACCAAAAAAGAAAACAAAAAACAAACAAAAAAGACAACAGAAAGAAAAAACCCAAACTCAATTCAAATTTGAACATGTGAAAGAATCATGGAAATGGCATTTTACCATTGACATGACGCAGTTCAGTTCAGTTCAGTTCAGTTTGGTTTGAATTGGATTGGATTGTATTGGGTTGAGTTTGGTTTGTTTCTTTGCTCGTTTGCAACGCTTTTAAACAAATGTCCAAGAGTGACAGCTGCTCTGAATCTCCTACTTACTCTTTACCTTATATTTTTTGCGTATCTCCAACGAATGCAGGCACAAAATTGAGCGCAGAACATCAACGCATCACAGAACATTTTACTGCATATCATGAAAAAAAAAAAATAAAAACGGGAATAAAAACAATGTCATATAACTAGGAGTAGTGTAGTGGGGAGTGTATAGTAGTGAGGCGGCGAGACGCAATCAGTTACTCTGAAATATCAGACGACTGATTTCTGCCACCTTTATCGGCAGCCGGCATAGCCGCAACAACCAGTAGTCTGCCTCCGATCTACAACAATGTCAACGACGACAAATGACAACAACGGACTGACTGTGTATGTGTGATGAGGTCAAAGTGCATACAGTCTACATATGTATGTACAAAGCCAAATCTCCCATTGTCACTCCATAGCAAACCATGGTATGGTATGGCAATACCGGCTGCCTATCACTTGACAGCCGTACTCGGAATTGTTGCCGCCATAAAGTGCATATGTCGCTTCATGTTCACAGCGACATTCATATGCGATTTTTGTCGCTCTCAGTCTCCCAAAAACAGCAGAAAAAAGATATGCTTACCATCATCCATTTCTCTACAGTTTTCTTCCTTTGCTGCACTCCTCTGCACTCCTCTGCACTACTCTGCACTCTCTTCATCACTAGTCTTTTTAGGGAGTTTTCTTTTTAGTTGATTATTTAATTTTTTGTTACTTTATGTTTGGCTTCTTTTTTTTTTTTTTTTGTTATTATTATTTTGGTTTTGTTGCTTAAAGTTCATTTTTATTTTACTTTTGTTTTGTTTTGTTTTATTTACATCGCGTCCGCCATTCAATTGTTTTTCCTGTCACTCGGTTCTACAACCAGCCATCCAACCATTCAACCAACCATCCAAACAACCATCCAACCAACCATCCACACAACCAACCAACCAATTCACAATGCAACTCATCTTTGACTAAGGGAATCTGGATTCAGCTTTGCTTCTGGACCTCATACTGATCCTGCTTCCTTCTGGCAGGGTCGACAGTTCTGTTGTTGCAATCTACTGTCTACTGCAATTTATTGTTGGCTGGTTACTATTACTGTTACTGCTGCCATTGCCGTTGCCGCCATTTTATGCATTGATTGACACACAGTTGGCCGCAGAAGTGCATTAGCTTTTTACTGCATTTGTTAAGGAAAGGACAGGCAAGTTGGCGGTTACGTTGATTTTTGCTCACTTTGATAGCTTTTGCTTTTTAGCTAAGTGTGGCCAAGTGGTGGTGGAACGGTAGTACATGTCAAGTCAACATCTCTAACAGACAGACAGACAGACAGACAGACAGACAGACAGACAGACAGACAGACAGACAGATAGATAGATAGACAAGTAAGTAAGTTTTTCCCACTGCCATGGCATTCCACCATAGCCAACAATCATACTAGTCACATGTTATTTGGTTATTTAGCTTCATTTGAATTGTCAACAATTAACACACAATTCGTACATCATTTAGTATCAAATTCTTAATTTTTATAACACAATTTTACTGCAGATAGGCAAATGCAATAATATATGTAACATGTGTATAGATAGATACAGTATGAGCACAGATTCATCATTTTTGAAATATAAATTGGGTTAAAGTCTTAAAAATTTTTTGATTTTTTTACGGTAGAAATAAATGAATTAACATACAGTGATATTCCTTGTTGTCATGAGTTACGTTGTATGTGACCAAAGTTCCAGGTCTTTAAGAATGGATTACATATGGTTGAGCTTGAAGCGTGAGAGCAGGTTGGAGCAAAGCAAGGAACAAAAACCAGCACTTCTTTATTGAAACACTTCACAAATACCTTGAACTTTTTGCATAGCTTTTCGACCAGAGCGAACGCTTGAAATAGATTACACTGATAAACACTGTTTTTGACAAAGGAACTTTGTAATAATTTTTGTTTAAATTACTATACCCTCATTAAGTAAGTGTTCTAACAATCCCAACAGCTTTTGTTTTGTATGTGTGGAAAATTAACTTTCACATCTGAGCGTCTAAATTTTACTTCTTTAATTGAACAGTGCTATTTAGATTATTTTGGATTTCCTGTGTCACATCAAGATAAATCCTGGATTCCTCATAAATATTATATAACGTAAACAAGAACACACTATCCAGTATCCAAATTCATCTTCGGCCAAGAGATTCATCCTACATAGTACCGAACTGCCTATTCCAAGCCCACCAAATTAATCAGGAAGTCAGGATTCTGATTCTAGTACAGAAGTTTTTCTCAGTCAGTGGATTTTTATATTTGAAAGAGAAATTCCCCAAGCAAGGCAAAAATTAAAGATGGAATATTTGGACATGAGTTTTGAAGGGAAATTGAATGATCAGGAGAAACTCGCCTGGAAATGTCTTGTGAATGTTGTCCAAAAATCATAAAGCGGAAAAATACAAAGACCTAATAAATGAACTTATAATGTCATATAAAGGAACTTATAATATACATATACATCCTCAAATATATATATGCTGAACTCTCAACTGGATTTCTTTCTTACAAATTTGGGCGCTTTGAGTGATGAACAAGGCGAGAGATTTCAGCAGGAAATTTCCGTTATGGAGAAGCGCTATCAAGAAAAATGAAATCCAACAATGCTAGTAGATTATTATTGGAGATCTAGAAGAGAGTTACCAGAAGCTAAAGATTCATGAAAATTATTACTATTTAGTGTACATTTGCTTGATACTTATACTTACTACAGTTTGGTGGCCCTAGCACATTTAAAACACTGTTAATCAGTGTTGTTTGTAGTTCTGATTGCTTTATATTTGTCTTTATTGGACACAAGAAATGAGAACTCTATCGATTGAATAAATTTTGTTTATTTTCTTATTCTAATTAAAAACTCTTAAGGGTACAAAAAAGAAAAGACAAAGAGTTGTAGTTATTTGTTTTTTAAAAATATAGATGTACATATAATTTCTAATGAGAATTAAGGATTCAAAAGAAAATTTGATATGGGTTTACATGAATTTTTATTATTATTATTTTTTTTTTTTTTGAAAAACGAAATCAAAACAATAAATTCATAATTTATGGTTGCCATATTTGTTTCTTGTACTCGAAATCAAGCGCATCAACTTAAACTATGTATGTATGTATGGATGTATGTACACAATCTATTTATCTGCCATTCTGTCTGTCTATCTGTGTCTATTCAAATGAAACAAAAAGCTGATGTTGAGTAGTTTTGATATAAAGAAAGGAACAGTTAAATAAACAACCCCACAAAATGTATATAATTCACCAATGAGTTCAGGCCAAAAAGTGGCAAAATATAATACAGGATGAGCGGATGAACGGATGGTTAAAAGAATGGTTGGTTGCTTGGTTGCTTGGTTGGTTGTTTGGTTGGTAGAAATAAAGAAGATTGAAAAGATACTACTGTGGTACTATAATACTATAGTATTTGGGTGCAATTGAAGGCAATTGTAACAGATAACGCACGAGCGCTCATACAAAAGAAGGGCGATCACATACAGAAATGTTTTCATAATTGAAAATGAAGTTTTTAAAGGCGATTTTCCCAGGCATCATGAATCAATAAAAGTATAAATGAATCACGCTCGCGCTCAACCACTTCACAATAACATAGCGGATAACATACTTACATTAATACATTATCAAAGATGCAAAGATGTATACTTATACAGATACAGATACAGATACAGATACAAATGCAGATGGTACTTACTACTTTGGCAAGTGATGGGAAGGGAAGGACAGACTCATCAGTACATGGGCACATGATGGGCATTAGTTACAAATATGAGTCAAGTTCTTATTGAAATGGTTTGCACCGCATTCGGGTTGAATTTTGTATACTTTTGTATATAGATTGCAAAATGGAATGAGTTTGATTTGAATTTCAGTTTGAGTTTGAGACCCCCTAAGGGCCAAAGAGTAAATCAGTGTATACCATTGTATGTGTGCCAGGGGAAGATACTTAGCATACAACAACATTGTACACGTATGCTTGGTCAGATTGTTCGAGTATCTAGATCGGGCGGCTTGGGAGTCTGAAAGAGCATTAAAGTTTCAATCGACATCTAAAGCCCTTGAAATTGCAATGCCAAGAGGGTATTTTTTAATTTGAAGGCTAAAAATCACAGCTCAAAAACAATGAACACAAATGGAATAGAAACAAAAACAATAGATACTTTTACATGAAAAATGCTATGAGAGCAGTTTTACTTTTACTTTGTTAAGTCACAAAATTGTCAACATTAATTTTCTTTTTTTTTTCACTATTCTCATAGAGTCACATATATTGTATATTCATACTCGTAGATATATCATATGTTTAGAGTAGATATTTTTCTATGCGATATAATACAATAAATGCAATATTTGGGGATGTATTTGCTTATGCCATTGTCTATATATACATATTTATATTATGTTTGTATTGTACATACGAGTATGTATGTATATGTAATATAGTCTATATGGGTATGGATGGCTTTAAAAATCAAAAAGTAAAACAAAACATGAAAGATACATTGAAATTGTCGTAACAAGAAATTGCTGCTTCAAAAAAAAAAAGAAAAAGAAGGGAAAAAATAAATACCAAACAGCAAGAAAAAATTGCCGCTGGCCACAACTGATTGGGCTAATTCGGTCGATCGGCTTTAGATATGGAGAAATGGTTGGTCCTCTTCCTCCATCTTATCTCTCTGTCTCTCTCTCTCTCTCTCTCTCTCTCTCTCTATCTTCATATATTTGGAACATTTTCAGATGGTATGCCTTTGGCGTTTTATGTCCTTTTATCCTCTATACTCTAGTATTATTGAGACGATTATTGCAAGCATTTGGAAAACTCTGTCAACTCTGTCAACTCTGCCAACTCTGTTGAGGCATTATAATCGCCTCATGTTCGATAAGCCCCTTTATTGCTATCGCTTCTCATGTTTTAGTAAGTACTGTTTCGAATCTGTTTGGCATTTTGTATTCTCAATGATTTAAATCCGTTAAATTTGTTTCATTGTTGTTATTTTGTTTGTCTTTTTTTTTTTTTTTAAGGAAATAAGAATGAAATAAATAAATTGTATATAATAGCAAGTGCTTTATAATTGTTAAGGAATCGATAGAATTTATTGAAATATACAATTACTAGCGTTGCTACTCCCTCAACTTGATGTTAGTGCGTGATTCCAATAGTCATTATTATTGTCAAGTAAGTTGTTAGTATGAAACCTTGTCAATCAAAACTTCTTCTATTAGATATACTATAAGTATTTCATCGGTCCAACGGTGTAGAAGGTAATCCTGCAGAACATCATCTATACCTATGTACACCGATTTTTATTGCGAACGGTTCAACAGCGCCATCTAGTGGTGGTCAAGTTACGAGAATGCGGATAGCATAGAAATCTTCTCTATGAAAAAATACATGTATATCCCAAATTTCATGGCGATCGGCAAACCGCTGTCGGAGTTCAACGCCGGTAAACTAATTATCTCGTCCTATTTCAGATTGAAAGGAATTGAATTCATCACTGAAAATTTTAGTGTGAGTTTATAATATAAATAGGTTGCTGGTTCATATCTGTTATTATTAATTTTACAATATATGTATTATAATAATCTAAGCCTAGATTACCAAGGAAAATCTGTCAATTGGAGACTTTTATGTCAATCGATCAACATTCATATCGTGTGTCGTGTGTAGAGTGAAGAGTGAAGAGAAAAAATATTTGATTTTCAAAAATAGTTTTAACTCAGGCTAAGATGTCTATGGTTAAAGAAGCACTCGAATGGCAAAGAACTATCCGAGCAAAGGCATCGGTGTCATCAAATAAAGAAGCAACCGCAACCACAACCAATTGGGTAGCATTTTCCGATTTGCAAAATCAAGGCAAGGATGCATTCCAATTGTATAGCGCTAATCTTCGTTGTGCTATTTGGAAGGAATCCGTAGAAGTTGACAGTGATGTTAATGCTGCTATGCTGGTGGCTGATACCACAAAATCTAAGGAAGCTGCAACAAATAATGCTGGCGATCTTCAAATGCAAGTGTTACCGGAGCCCATGGATATTAATGATATTGTCAGTACTGATGGCAATGAGCTGGTTTCGGGGAAATCAATGCAATCCACAACATTGCTTAGTGAACGATTAAGCGTACGATTGAGAAAATTGCATAATCATCTCAATACTGAACCAGGTGAGCCCCATAGCAGTGGAACAACAATCGATGTAGTTTCCCCCAAAATGGGAAAAGCACAAATTTGCAATGGTGCAGGCGTCAATAAATGGGAAGAGCCAAAAATTGTGGTTGGTTTTTCTGAGCGAAGATTTGAAGAAGTTTTGGTCCATGCAACCCATCCCCGTAAGCTTTTGGATGGAGTAAAAAACATTGATGCCCATGACAATGATATATATGATTATTTGTATGCAGTGGAAGCAGCACAGTGCATACAAAGAGATCATCTGGCAGGACAAACTGAGGTACAATGGACCATGAGATCCAAGCTTATAGACTGGGTTCATGCTGTCCATGTACAGTTTTCTTTAACCATAGAGACTTTTCAAATGGCAGTCTCCATTATAGATTTATATTTGCAAACTGTGAAGGATACGCAAATCGATTCTCTACAATTGGTTGCAGTTACTGCTCTTTTTATAGCTGCCAAATACGAAGAATTGTTTCTGCCGACAATTTCTGATTATGTGTTAATCACCGATAAGACATATTCATCGCATCAAATATGTCTTATGGAACAACAAATACTAAAAGCGCTCGATTTCAATTTATCCAGACCAGTAGCCATGCATTTTTTACGGCTCTTTTCAAGAGCTGCCGCTGCTCATGAAGTCCATCACAATATGTCCAAGTATTTCATAGAATTGACGGCGATTCAGTACGATTTAGCCAGCTATAAACCTTCGGAAATTGCTGCTGCGGCCATGTTTTTAACCTTGCACTTGTTGAAGGATAATGCAAATTTAGGTACTGGTTTCAATAATAAACATTGGAATAAGAGCCTCAAGTTTTATTCACGCTATACACCTGACGATTTGCGTCCGATAACAAAGAAAATTGCTGCAGTGGTACGTAATGCAAATCAAGCAGAATTTAATTCGGTTTACACAAAATATGCAAAAAGCAATCTACATGGAATTTCAAAACGATTTGAACTCTATAGTCCATTGATAGACTCCATTGTCAACAGTAAGGATTAGAGATGATTTGAAGAACAGGAGGAGGAGGAGGAGGAGCAGAAGAAGAAAACAGCATCCACCATAAACCATAATATCTTAAATGCTAATTTCGTTGGATCAATTTATTATTATTGTTTCGTTATGTTGTTTATTACTTTTGTTGTTAGTTCATTACAGTTTCTCTTTTTAATGTTAACTTTAAATTTAAATACTTTTATGACCAGAATTCTTCAATTGCAAATGATAAATAAACTCCTGCTGTCTTAACTTAAGTAATAATTTATTTCTCCAAAAATGAATAATGAATGTTATAAGAGAACCATAAAGAAGTGTAAATATGTCATAGAAAACGTTTTCGTGTATGCTCCTGTGACACACAGAAATAATGTCAATATTGATTTGACTTATGGTAGAGTCAGTACACATACTGCATTGCGATCCAGTAATCCTATGATCTTGAAATTTACATGGTTGTTGAATATGGATCAGACATTTACGATATTCAAATATCAGTTTAATAAGTTAAAATCGAAAAATGTTTTTCTAATAAGAATGTGAATTTGATTAGGGGGTTTGTATGTGAGGTACTTCCCCTATTGATCCGATTCGGCTGATTCCAAGAAATGTACTGCTTATGGTAGGAAGAAGGCTTTAGCTCTTTAGTTCAAAAACTAAGGGACCAGTTTGCTTATATACAGACAGATAGACGGACTGATAGACAGACAGACGGATATTTCTCGTTGCACTGATCAGGAATATATATACTTCATGGGGTCTTCGATGTCACATTCTGTGCATTACAATCTTCATGATAAACTTATAATACTACTATACTCCCCATGTATAAAAAGAAGGAATAAAGTATATGAAAATACTGAAAATACATATAATTTCTTTTACGCCAAATAAATGGAATATAGGTATGTATTTCCCCTTAAAGGATATAAAATTATCTGATACATTTTTTACCATATGTAAATACATGTATTGAATATAACTAATCTTTTGCATATTTTAGTAAGTTAATCAAACAAATAAACATATTTGGTTTTTTTTTTTTTTTTTTTTTATAAAAATTAATTTGCCATTTCTAGTACTAATACTTTGTCAAAAGGATCATCAAAACAACCAATCATGGATTTTAAAATTATCAAATTACAAAAGGGACGACATGCATGAGGATGCGGTGTGTCTCACTTTCTACTTTATTATTATCCTTTAAGTAATTTAATATAAATTCATTTTATAATAAAATTTGCCAACAACACACAGTAAAGGATAACATACCAAGCATTGGACAATGTCCAAAAGGAGCCAAGAAGGATGGTCACTAGGCAACCACAAGGCGTTGTAACTATGGAGGATGTGTTAGAACACAAAATCCAAAGATGACGAGGGAAAATAGCAAAATAAAAAAAACAAAAAAAAATCTGTAGAAATAAAATTATGTGCAAAATAACAAGCGAAAGGATAACGAAGCAACGTTCAAAAGTAAGGGTGTCATTACAGGTGACGGCTAGAGTGTGAGACATACGAAGGCATAGATGGAAGGGCCATTGGCCAAATACACAAGATGGAATGGAAAAAGCAGAAGCAAATCATATTACACAAAACTTTACACGCTCAAAAACGCATGTAATTGGCTTTTGAAACCGGTCCAAAAGGTTAAGAGCCAAAGCCAAAATGGACACACGCTCGGTCAAAGGACTAAGGACATAGTGAGAAAAAAAAAGCATAGAATAAATAGAATTGAAAGCAAAGCAAAGCAAAGGATGCTTGCTGGCCAAGTTGTTGTTATTTAGTGTGGCGGTGTCCTGCAACACTATAGCACAGAATGTGGACACAATAGAACATAGCTTTTTATGATAATAATACAATAAATCAGAAACGCCAAGTGCTCCAAGTAGAAAACTGAGTTCAGTTCACTTCAGTTGAATTGAGTTCAATTCAGTTGAACTGAGTTGAGTTGGGAGGACTGAGCTCGGAGCCAAATGCTTGTGTGTAAGAGTAATTTGAAGCATATGTTTGATATCGTGCATACTTTTGTCTACACATGTCCTTACAAAGTATTTACCTCTTGTTTTCTTATTTTCTATTATTTATTATTATCATTATTTGGACTAACATCAAAGGAGGAGCATCTGAACATTTGAAGTGAGAAATATTTAAATTTTATTCATTCATTTTTACATTTTTTAATACTACTTAACATGTTTGTTATGTTCGTTCTATTAGAAGTTATCATGTTGATACAAATATGACTCCTTGAAACTCAAGCATGAGTTGTAGTACAATTCATTTGCTATCACCACCTTCATTGTCATCATCATCATCATCATCATCATCACTATCACCTCTTATACCTCGAAGGGCTTATCCGAATTGCTTTTAACACGTGCCCACAATCACAACCAAATTGAACAATTCAACTTATGGGCCACCCGATCGATAGGCCGACCGACCCCACCGACCCAATCGACACAAACGTCCTTAACATCCACTTTGTCATAGTCATATATTGGAAAAGTGTTGGCATGTTTGTTGTCAGGAATTGACATTTTTGCACTGGTTCAATTCAGTTGTGTTCTGTTTTGTGCAGTTCAGTTCAGTTCAGTTCAATGCAATACGATTCGGTGCCACCAACCAATGGATTCCATTCAACTCAACTCCTCCACACATTTGTTTCAGTTCAATTCGGCCAGATTTTTCATTAAGCTTGATGATTGGAAAAATTGACAGGCTTTTCAAAAGCGATAACTTCATATTCATATGTAGCTCAATGTTGTGTGGTTGTGTGTTTTTACATTTACATACGCGTATGTACGTAACATATACGAACAAAAGTATTTGTATATTTGTATTTGTATTATAGTGTATTTTGTTTGGGTGGGTGTCTCGGTTACTTGGTAGATTGCTTGCGATTGTATTGACGTTGAGGGATTTTTTATATACTATACACGTATTTACAACTCTGTACTGTTCTCACAATAACAATAACAATAACAACACAATAACTTTGACTCTTAATCGTTACAATATCCGTGGCAATAACTTTTTGGCGCTATTGACATGTTTGTGGCATGAATGCAGTTTATTTCTTTTCTTAATATTTTACAATTTTCTACCAATTCTCCTTGCATTTTTTTTTTATAGTACAATCATGTATATACAATATTTTAGTCAATAACGTATAATACTACAATATATAGAAAATACTTTAACTTTTATATTAAATAAATATTAATTTCAGATTCTGGATATAAAATAGAACGAGAAAAACTGTTTAAACGCTTTTCACTCGAACAACGTGTGACCGATCAGCATGAAAGTTGGCATGAATATGTATTTCTTCATGAAGAATGTTTATATGCTATCCACTTTGTTGTAACTCGCAAGTTTTTTATATATTTTCATATTTTTTTTTAATAAGAAGTGCTACAGTTTATGCTACCATACAAAAAGCTTATTGCTACAGAACAACAACAATTAACAACATTCGAACATTTCACAAGAAACAAAAAAACATGTGGGTGGCCAAAATTAGAGCGAGAAAGGAACAATGAATACAAAAATCGGACACTAACATACGACGGAGCCGCAGCAACGCGCGCCCGGCTTTGATAGTATGTATATAAAAATGGACAAAACAAATAGGTTAAGGGCGCTAAACTCCGACACCATTTGACTGATTACCATGAAATTTCAAGGTTTTTATGCTACCCACTTTGTTGTAACCACTAGATGGCGCTGTAGAGATCATCTTCAATACCTTTGAACTGATAAAAAACTTATAACACAATATTACTAATAGAAAAAAAGTTTTGATTGACACTAACAATGACTGTAAAAATCAAGCACTAACATTTCGATGGAGGCTTAGAAACACGCGTCGGAAAATGCTAGTACAAGTATGTTATATAAAGTAATCTTAAAAAGTGGAGAAAAGATTTGAAAATACACTCATATAGAATGATAACCTTATCAGTTGTATAAGTTACCATATGAATCTATCCAATTCAAATTCAAAGTTTTGTTCATATATAAATTTGTGATTGATCGATGGATCGCATTATCATGGCTTTGTCTATGGACTATACTTGGGATATATGTGCCATGCATAACATACTATCTATGTATCTTAGATATGGTTATCATGAGATATCCTAAAGAAATTATGCATATGCAGAGTATATAAGCAAATTTTATTGTACAATAATATTTCTGATTATTATTTGATTTTATAAATTAACCTTGGATGCACTTACTATGCAATGCAACAGAACAACAACTTGAAAGTTATTTCAAGTAGAAGAAGACGACAATGACAGCAAACATTAAACCATCTCCCACAACCTCAAAGTGCACTATAATAATAGTCGTAATAATAATAATAACAACCCTTTATATTAGGTGTAAATAATATTTATTCGTGTTGAATTGCAAATTGCCAAAAAGGCAAAGAATAAAAACAGGAGAAATGTAATATTGTATAAACGCCTCACTTACCATCCATAAAATGTACAAAGTTTTCTTCAAACGGAGGGAAAAAAAAAAATGAAAAAATTGAAAGAAAAAAATTACAATAAAATAAATGGGGGCCTCTTATAGAAAAGGACATGCCACACGCAAATACACTCACAATCATGTCTACAATATACCTATAAGTATCTATGTACTATGTGTATGTACATACATTCGTATACTATACTACTATATAAACTACATTGAAATGGTGCAATCATGACCTGTGTAAGTATATTTTGAATGTTGTACAAATTTTTTCAAGAGAGTGCTAAAGAAATGACATGCAAATTAGTTTTGTTCAAATGACTGACAAGTTGTAAAAGGCTCATGTTCGTTACCTTACCTTACCTTACCTTACCGTGTTTTGTTGCTTCCTTGCTTCCTTGGTAGAATCCTTCCATCGTTTCTTTTTTGTTTTGGTCCCAAGAGTTTGATTTAGGCGAAAATTTCATTGTAGCATGTGCTGCCAAAAGTAAGAAGAAACGGGTTGAAAGGGTTGTTCTTTTATGTACCCATAGTAAGTACAAAATATCTAGTGTGGAGAGACAAAATTTAAATAGTAAAGTTGAAATTCATTCAGTAGATTCATTGCATTCAATATAATTTAAAAGGGTTTCTCAGACCATTTCATTTTTAGCCAACAAACTAACTAACCAACCAAACAACCAACCAGTCAGTCACTCAGTCATTCATTCAGTCAGTCATTTAGTGAGAACGTGTGAGTGGGAAAGCTAAAGAAAAGGGACGCCATAAAAATTACCACCGCCGATTGTTTTGCCGCACAATGAAGGATAAATAAATATTTTTGTGTTTGCGCTGAAAGCGGCAATTGCAACACGGAAACGCGACCAAACATGAAACACGAAGGCTCAACAACATGACACTGGAAGAAAGCAAAAAAAGAAAGGATTTTTATGACGGCGTGAAATGGTTACTTGAATATGCCACACAATCAGTCAGACAGACAGACATACATACGGACAGATAGACAGATAGACAAATATAAGAGCATTATGTCTCACTCCTTTCGTTATACCATTAAATGTTTTGCGATATGCAGCCGATTCGGCATTGATATGAATTTTATTATACTTATTCGTGTATGTACGTACGAGGGCAATTGCTGTATTGTATCTAAGCAGGGCATACTAGATAGGACAACAGCCAATAAAATACCCAAAACAAAGAGAAATAACTCACTCATTCAATAGGACATGAAATGTGAAAAGCAACCATTGTTTGTTGAAATGACACAATGCACAATGGCCACAGAGAGGCAAAAGGAAAAGATTAAACTGATATAGTGTTCTTTTACTCTTATTCTCTATTCTTAATATGATATATGTATCTAACTCTTTCTCTTTGTCTTTATATCCTCTTCTCTTTATGAGGATTTCTTTATTAATAAATATTTATATAACTGCTTAACTCAACAAAAAGAAGAATGTACAATGAAGTAATCAAGGAAATATTGAAATAATTAAATATTATTTAATATTGTATAATAGAAGGAATTTTGGATATTCAGCCGTCATTAACAGAGAAAACACTGTTGAGTATTTGCGCCTGATGATCAACCGACAATTCAGCTGGCAACCTCACATTAGGTCCATAAGTCCGGTAAACATTTTTTTATATATTCGAATGTTTCTAATTATGAACGAGAGGAGATCTTCAGGCATACTATCATATTTATATTCCACACTGCTGGAGGATCATGTCACTCAATTTATAATGAAACTTGTGGATATCAGCAAGCAAACTCATTCCCTGAAAATGAAAAATTCTCGGGATCTTCCGTTCCACATTCCAGATGATTCATTCACTGATGACTGCAAATGTTTTGAAGAGAGAGGTCTCCGATGTCTACTTCTGTGTATGACAAACTTCATTACAAACTTATAATACTATTCACTGCGTGAAGATTATAATTATGAAGCAAATTTTATCCGACCTAAACCACATATCAAATTTTCTGCATTTCTGAAACACCACCGCATACGCAAAACGGTGTAGTGGCGTTACGTTGTCAGCAACATAGAGAGGATTCAAGCCTGCTAAAGCAAGGCACTACGCCGCATAACAGGTACTCCCTAGTTTGTGTGCAAAACAAAAACATTATATGATTCAAGCAAACAGAATTTCGGATGGTGAATTGGTCAATGCTGAGTGGTTGAACAAACCTCCCTCCTTTATTTACCTCACACAAATAATTATAAGTGCATCATATTTTTACAAAATTAAAAAAGTACAAATACTTTTATCAAAATTTTGGATATGCAGTTTTATTTGTATTGCAATGTTACGAAATAAAAACAAAAAATAGTAACAGTAGTTTTGATTAAATGTAAAAAGAAACATAAATTCAAAATCTTCTTCATAGCAAATAATTAAATGTCCAAGTCAGTTCTTGTTAATCGTTTCAAAAAGAAAAGCCGCTTAGATTCATTTCTTATATTTGGTGTGAGTATTTAATTGGGGAAATTTTTTTATAAACTTTAAATATTTTAAAAAGTGTTTACATAAAAAGCCTCGTGGAAACAGTTTGTCTGATCATGAACAAGGAATTATACAGGGATTTTATGAAAGCGGTTTGAAAATCACACATATTGTAAAAACACTTAATCGCCATATGAACTGAATTTCAAGTTATATTAAAAATACAATTAATTATTTACAGGTCCAAGAAGCGGTCGAAAGACCAACATTGATATCCTATGCAAATGCTACATACGTAAAATATCTTCCTGTGGCTGATTCCATGAGTAGCGGAAAAATTAAGGCTCATATGGGGCTTTGAATTACAACAGGTCGAACAATCCAAATTTTATATGTAAAAAGTTTTAAGTTTACCTCCATGGTGCCCAAACCAAAACTTTTACAAGTTCACATGAAGGGGCACATGCAGTTTGCAAAGAAATACTTTTTTGTGGCCTAATGTCATCTTTAGTTATGAAAAAAAGTTTAACTTGGTGAATAGCCCTGACAGCTGCAAAAAATATTGGAAAGATATGCGCCACGTTCCGCGATCCTATTTCAAGCGAAATTTTGGAACTGTGATGGTTTGGGCAATGTTTTGCTATAGAGTCACGAATTCTATATGCTTCATCTCAACCAGAATGAATGCCGAAATGTGTGTTGACCTTCTGGATAGTTCGTCTATTGTTGGTTTATTGACAATTTGTATGTCGATGATTGGACTTTTGAACAGAAATATACCTGTATTGAACTGACCAGCATTAAGTCGGAACCTGAAATCCATTGAGAATCTCTGGGGTATACTTTGTGCTAAAGTTTTCAAGAACGGGAGACAGTTTGAGACAGCTAGGCAACTTAAATTGGTAATAGCTCGAGAATGGGCGAATATTAATCTGTCCATCCTTTAATCGCTAATTGATTCCATGCCATCTCGTTTTAATTTAGTTATAATGAATAATAGAAACAATACTGACCACTAAAATTATCACTATTTTATTATTTTCTATGAAGAAGATTTTTAATTTAAGTTTCTTTCACCATTTCATCAAAATTTGTTAATATTTTTGATTTTTATTTTCGTACCGTTGCAGTGCAAACAAAATTGCATACCAAACACTTTCATAAAAGTTTTTGTATTTTTTTAATTTTGTAAAAATATAATACACATATAATTATTTGTATGAGGTATTTGAAAAACATCAATATTCCCAGTTAGGTATGTTGGATGTTGCAAAAATATCGTTTATATACCTTTTCGATAAATGGAATTTTATACCAATAAATCAAAAAAATTAATCATTGCCATGTTAAACTAAAAGTATCGATATTTTTTCACATCCCCATCCCATCCCAGTTTAGCAAATACTTACAGACTGAAAGTTGCCATTAGTAGAATATTATTTTACTTATATTCAAGTTACACCGCAGCAAACATGCCTAATCAAATTTCTGGTCCGGTAGATCGCACTTTACATGGTAAATACACATTGAAAGGGCAATTTTATAAGAAAAATCAATAATTTCTAGTTCTTTCTTTATTACAGCCGATTGCAAATTAATATCGCATTTGGTTAAGAATAATCAAGATGTAAGACATGTCAATATCATTATTACTAAAATGGTTATTATGAAGAAAGGTGCCTTGGAAATCTACAAGAAATAAAAGCAAAAATTGTAATGGGTCGCATTTAACAAATCAATTTATCAACTCAATGTTTAAAGCTTGTGTTGCAAATAAATTATAAAATGTAATGCAAATCTCATGGTTCTTTTCACTAAGCGGACATCATAGTTGGGGGTCACACTGATTTATCTAGTTATGTTACATATGTGTAAGTGTATGGCGTCTTGCTACCGTATTTATTTGAAACACCAGCATTATGATTGGCTAACTAACATCAACAAAGTATTATTAAAGTATTAAAGTCACAAGGCAGAAAACATGCCTACGCATCATGAATTCATTTACATTAACATATACATATACATGTGCTTATATAATGCAATTATCATTCAAGAGAGAATATATATATATGCAAATAGTTGCTGGCGTTAGTGTTGGAAAATGTCATTTCTTTTTTCATTGCGCATCACCAAAAACAGCTGAGAATGGACGAAAACAACAAACCAAATAGATAAATTTTAAATTGAAAATTTTTTGTTAATATTTTGATGAAATACGTAACAGAGAGAATAAAGTGAACTTCAAGAATTATTTGCATGCCCTACATATGTTTGTAAATCATGTAGTTTTCATAAATTTTACGTTTAAATTTCGTCAACGTGCGCGGAACATTCCATTTGAATGTATAACCAAAACAAAAAACAGCTGTTCATGATTCAAAGCATACACTACTCGTATGGCACATAAGGTGCATTTGTTTACTTATTATTTCAATATGATGATAAAAAACCTAATGAATTTAAGGTGTTGTCTTCCAATCGAATTCTAAATATGTTGGCACTATATCCTGCCGACGAGAAGCACCTTTCCGCCTTAACACTTGTGGGATGAATTGTTGAAGGGTAATTATAGGCTTTCTGCAGAAAGTAGTCCCTGTCTCCAGCATTACAAAATATATCAATTTCTTTGACAATTGCATCAGAGAGATTAGAAGTTTTCTTGTTTAAACTATTATTTTGTGAATGAATGCTATGTGCAACATTTCATTTAAGTTCAGGGTTTCTTTTAAATCACTTCATCATCATCATCAGGCAGCGTTACAGCAATTTTCTTCCTCCAATTTTTTATTCGCTTCTTCTTCAGGTCTGAGATGACGTGGTCCAACCATTGGAACTTTGGGCGTCTTCTGGCCTTCGTCACTGGTGGGTTATAAGCGACCATGCTTTTTTGAGGACGGCCTTCGAATTCTATGCTCTTTAATATTCTTGATTATGTTCTCTCCTTTACATAACGAGTTAAGTTCGTCGTTAAAACGGATTCTGTATGTTCCGTCGCTTTCTCTGACTGGCCGAAAAATTATTCTGAGTATTTTGCGCTCAAAAACCTACACGAATTGCTTGTCTCTACACGGGAGTGTCCAGGATTCACACCCATATGTTAACACCGGTTGAATTACCGAACTAGAGATGCGTAGCTTGCACGATCGCGGAAGTAATCTGGACCATAGGAGTTTTATGTTGGCGAAGTATGCCTTGTTTGCAGCCATGATGCTGACCTGTATTTTGTCGTGTATGTTGTTGTCGTTGTTGATTAGGAAACCGAGGTATTTAAATTGTTGTACACCCTCGAAGCAATAGTTACCGATTGTTATATTTTCTGGGCAGCACTTTTCTTCAAATCTTTAAAACTTCAAATATTTTGTCTTAGCTTCATTTACTCTAAGACCAACTAATTTGGCGCCTTTTTCAATGCCTAGAAAAATTTCGGACATATATCTTTTGTTACGAGCTAAGACAGCTAAGTCGTCGACGTAAGCAATTGTGCGACCTGACCAACTGAAAAGGTCACCAAATTTTACTTCTTTCCTTATTGCGAAGTGTAACAGCAAGTTGAAAACAGATGTGGACAGTGAGTCTCCTTGTTTGACGCCGCACGAAATTTCAAAATGATCGGTTACCGCTTCCTGCACTACGACTTTTCCAGTCGTATTTTTTAAAATCGCCATTATAAGGCGCATTAGTTTTTTGTTTATGCCATGGTTTGTTAGGCCTTCGGGAATGCCGCAACGATGTATGCTATCGAAACTCAAGAAAGAGCATGTGAACATCTACGTTATAGTCGAGGCACTTATAGTGGTTTTGCTTAAGCATAAATATTTGATCTGTTGTTGAACAGTTGGGCCAAAAACCGCCTTGGTATTCGCCTAAAATAATCAGTAAGCCTGGCTGCTAAAATCCTCGAGAAGATTTTGTAGTCAGTGTTGAGGAGGGTAATCTCCCGGTAGTTTTCGCAGAGAGTTTTGTCACCTTTTTTAAATACACGTCTACACGCCATGCTTCGGGAATGATTTCTTCGCGCCATGAACTGTAGGACAATTTTAAGTCCTTCATCGTTTAAAGCTTTAATAAGTTCTATGGTGCCTTATTGTTCTTCAAACGACACACTGTCTTACGAAGCTCCTCCAAAGTGGGTTCGGGTTTTTTAAATCACTTCCATTCTCATTTTAATCGGTATCCTCAAAAGTATATGTTTGAGCTCTTTTAATAGTACGAGCAGTAAGAGATTGGGTTGGACAAAAATCATATATCTTTTCATAAATACATATGTTAAGATTTGGGTTTATTAAAAAGTAAAAAATGTTTGATAAAATTGTTCGGCATTACTTTATGCAAACTTAGCATTTTTTTTTTTAGTTCTACAAGCATAAATAATGATGATGGTGATGGAAATGCACAGCTGACAATCGAATATTTAAAAGTTCATAGTATGTAGAGCATACAGATTTCAAAATGAGTGTAGTGTGTGAGAGTGAATCGGTCAAGCAACCAAATCGATCTATTCATCGACCAACCAACCAAACTATGTCTCGACCTATCCATCTAAGTGTATTCATTCCATAAGCGTGTGTATCGAATCGTTGACCGCTTGCATTTTCATTTGTTTATCTTTGTTTATTTGTTTGATTTTCTTAATGGACACGCTCCCTCTTTCATTGCAAATCCGGAAATTTAAAGGTGGTTGCACCTAAATTTGTTGACGAAAGGATTAAAGTAAATTTTGCAAAGTAGGCGTAAGCGCAACAAAGCAGGTATACCATACCATATACACTAAAGGACATTCTCACGCTTCTGCGAATGGATCAAAGAACATGAACTCGGTAGGCAAAATGTACGATAATATTGTAGATAACAAAGGCGTTGAGAATAGTGCAATCAATACGCGCGACTCATGACTTTTGGGCTTACTTTAGTTTAGTTACGGTAGACAAATTTAGATTTGAAAGGTTTGTTGTTATCAAAATCTACACCTTCTTTAGCCTTCTTTCGTCCCTTCTACCTACATACAAACGCATATCTATACATTTCAATGCATTTCATTACATTTTGTTGGCCATGGAACGCCACTTTCCATGGTTTCATTAATTTGGAAGATGTCGAATACTGCGAGACAACTCGGTTATGGTATGTGTGTTGGTTCTATCGTTTCACAAATCGCATCTAATTAACCCTTTCATATTAGCCACCCACATGCATACGCTGATGTTTTGTTTATTTTTGGTTTCACACAATCACACACTCGCACATACTTATACACACCCATGCCCACAATATTTCATACATTATTGAAAAAAGGATTTTGAAGGTTTTTCTTTCCAACGTAAATATTTGACAATTCAATTAGTTGGGATTATCTGCATCTGCGAATCTTCATTACTTCTTCTTGAGCTCATTACTCATGACATCCAGCAGTGAGAGAGAGAGAGAGAGAGAGAGAGAGTTTGTATGTGATATGGTGTGACATAGCATTGCATAGATTGCATAGATATTAATTCAACTTTGCTTTATTCGTTTCCATTTGAATTGAGATTCTTTTGATAAACTTAAAATAGAATTTTCATTTTCCTGACCTAACCTGACCTGACCTGATCTGACTGACTTGACTGTTGACCGTAAAGTCAGCAGTATCTGAATCCGCATCAGTAAAGTTCACTTTGTTTGATGTTTCGTGGGTTTTGTTGTCTGTTGCTCAGTAGGACCTCAATTTTTATATGTCATACATACTTTATATTATCCTCATATACACATACATAAATGTATGTAGTATGTGTATTTAAATGTGGTTGAATTAACTTTGCATATGTTTATTTGTCCATGCATGATGTTGATGTGTTTGTGGGTTTTTAATTAAAAAAATCTCATTTAAATGAATTCTTGGTAAATAATTTTGATCGAACGAATGCCCACATGCTCATTGATGTATTGGTCACTTTTTAATTAAGTAGCTTATGCCCCAGGATAATGTCATTCCGTTTGGCTAAATCCTTATTAAATTTACTCTAACAGTGACAACGACAATCAAATGTCAATCATTTTTAACATAACAGTTTGTTGCATTAACTTTAAAAATCGAAATTTTCAAATAAATTTAACACTTTCAATACAAAAGGTTAACTACAAAGTTTGATGATACGTATTTCTATATCCACCACTCATATTCAGTCCAGGACATTATTAAATTATTTGATTACAGCACTACAAAAATAAATCTGAAAGTCAGTCCTTTGGCCACCACAAGCATTCAAAAAGTTTCAGGTGTAGATTTCTTTAAAAAAAAAAAAAAACAAATAAAATTTTTTTTTCTGATATTCTGAACTATGTATGGAACACATCGGCTGATAAGTTTCCGATCAAAGGAAGAAAACACAACTTTATAGGTCAAATTCAATATTATCCATCAACATATCCAGCCTCCTTCAAAAGCGATATAATTCATTTCAGCGCGCTTCTGTAATATGTAGATAACTTTCTTGAAGAAAGATTTATGCTCGGCCTTAAAATAGATGATTATTTCGGCGATAAGAGTCTTACCTCTTTCCGGTGAGTATACCAGGTCTGTCGAAATCTTAATTAGTCAAATTCACTATTTATAGTGGCGCTACCTTTTAATGGGAGTATGAATTCGAAAGGTACATCTATCACTGATGTTCTGTCAAAATTTCATAACCAAAGGACAATTAGAATGCCGAGTTATTGGTTTATAATTGACAGTATGTTTATAGCAATGAACTTCGAAGAAAGTGTGAATATTATTTTTTATTTTAAACTTGGAAACACTTTTCCAGAGACATTTTAAATAATGAATCAAGTGTATGGTTATAATTGTTTATCCCGTGCAAGAGTCCATGTGTCGTGAGGACATCAAGGACAACGAACTTTCCAGTCAGAAACTTTTCGTGATTACACCAAGTAACATTTAAATTATAAAAAAGGAACCAAAATCTTCCTTCCGATACATGGCAATGGTATTGTACATACCAAGAAATTCACTTCATGGCATTTTGATTGAAAATTACGTAGTCAGAAAGGTTTGTGCCTGCTTTGTTCCACATTAATGACCAAAAATTGCTCCGAATTAAACATTTATCACCGATTTTTTGTTTGATTAAAAATCACATTTTAACGGTAAACACCCACGATGGGTGTTTTCCTGATTTGGCACCTTGCAACTTCTAACTCTATGGACAACTATATTTGGCACTGAAAGGAAAACGTTATGCCGACATTGAGACTATACAAAAGGCATCGACCGCGATACTGAAGGACATTCCTACAGAATGACTTAAAAATTCATTCTTCATGCTAATTGATTGTATAATAAACGTTGTGCCGATGGACAATAAGACTATTTTGAATAAAAAGATGATTTTTGAAAAAAAAAAAAAAATAAATAAATAAATAAATATTTGTGGCATGCAGCTATCGCTATTGATTGCGCCATGTGTGTGCCAGACCGGGAACTTATCAGCTGCAACAACATCTTATATTTATAATCATTAATCATTAAATTTTATCATAACCAAACATGTCTGGATTAATTGGCTATCAAAGTCATGTGATAAAATAACTTTGGACTTCTAACTATTATTAGAAAATTTATCATATATTGCAACACAGTAAACTCTTGGTTAATGAGATATGATTCGCATTTATTTCAAAACTTAATTCAAAATAGTTTGGATGCAAAATATTATGATATATATAAGATGTCGAATACTGGAAGAATGGAAATTTACCAATTACATACGAAATATTACCATAATTATATAAAAATAATTTATGTATTTACAGTAATACAGTTTCTCATACATGTACAATCCATACTTATAAACCCCATTTATTGGCAATGTCACGAACTCCCCTTACATTGTGAAGACAATTTGATCTCACTTAATTCGTTAGAAAATTTATAAACAAGAACAATCTTTAGACTTATTTATGAACAAAATTCCAAAAATATTTTCAAACTATTTAATGTTCAATAGGCAATGAATGGATGGATGGATGGATGGATGGATGGTTGGATTGACTCCCCTTTTTGTATACTTATAGAAAACCAGATACACTCGAAGCGTGTAACTACAATAACTCTTACCATACCCATACCCATACCCTGTATCAATCACAATAATGACGATGGTAATGCTAAACCATCTCATTCCACTTTTCATCCTCTTGGTGTGTGCAGTGATGCATTAATTTCAGTTTGTTGTCACATAACTACAAATATCATTTCATAGATAAAAAGATACAAACAAACAAAAAGACAAACACACAGATAAATAGACAGACAGACAGACAGACAGACAGACGGACAGATGGACAGACGGACAGATTCTTGAACATACTTTTAATGAATTGAATTTTTGTTCGTGACGCCATATCGTGATCTATGTATATAGTATGTAAGTATCTCATTTAGTCTATTGTTTTTATGGTAGTTCCAAAAATACCAAAGCACAACATAAACAACAAACACTAAGCAGGGTAAAAGTAGCACAACAAGGTCGAGATGGAGATGGATTGAGGTGGATGGAGATGGAGATGGCGATGGAGATGGAGATGGAGATGTAGTGCCTATGCTAAGCATAGGAATAAGAAGGCCTATCAATAATAATTCTAAACCATTTTTGTAAAGGGAGGAGGGGAATACAATGGAGGTTGTTGTTGCTGTTGCTGCTGATGATGCTTCAGAAGTGACGCAAAAGATTAAAAAGCGCTCAAGTGCGACTTTTGGCTCGTGACTTGTCTTAAGTGGAAAACTTGTCGGCGCCGTTTCAGCAAACAATTGTCCCCTTTTTTAACTCTGTCACTCACTCAGATAGTAGCACCATATAATATGACTTCATTTACTAATCGTTTAATGTCAACCAGGGTACAACAACGACGAAAAGTTGTATCTACACGTATTCTGTTAAAATTTCACATCTACAATAGAACAAGAGTGTTAAATGTGGATGTGAATGTGAGTGTGATTGTGAATGTGAATGTGAATGAGGAGGAGGAGGAGGAGGAGGAGGCATTGTGAAGTCAGGAACCACCCGCAGCATGCTCGATCTTTTCTTCGTTTACTCATTTTAGGGTTGACAGAGACTAAAGCCAAGACAACTTCATCTTCTCTATCAAATTGTTGTTGTCTTTTACTGATGTAATTTGAAACATTTCATATCTACAATACCTATATATATATATGGTTAAACATTCATATTGTATGTATGTATGTATCTGTATCTATTGATGCCCTTCTTTTTGTCTGTCTGTTCCGTCAGTTCATTTATATGTACGTACGCCAATCTGTCTGTAGTTCGTTGCTTGTTATGTTTGATTATGTTGTCGCACGCGTTGTTTAATTTTGTATGAATATGAAAATATGTTTTCACACACACACACACACACACACACACAAATACAGATGCATATCTATCTAATCTTAAGTTAGAGCATCATCATATAAAAGATACTTATTTACCCCATTGACAAACGCATTTATATGATAATCAAACGAACCGACAGACAGATAGACACATGTATCTAAATATCTTTTTGGGCATTGGGCGACTGGTGACGGGTGGTTTAATTGAAAAACTTAAGTGGTAGCAGTCGCAATGGATTAACCAACCTAAAAATTTAATTAACGCCTTCGAAACTATTTTATTAAAGGCCTTGCATTCTACCAAGAGAATCATAGAATGAGTAAGTAGATTAGGTTAAGCAAGGTGGCAGACATGCAGACAATTCCTGTACAGGGTTATTCCCTGATTGAAGTAGTAAATACATATACATAGATAAAATATACTTGCACATCAATTATATTGAGATACATCAAAGTGAATTAGCTTAAAGCAATTATCAATATTCAAACAAACAATTGGCCAATAAATCAATGAATCAATCAACTTTATTTCTAACAATTGTTCACAACAATAACAACAACAAAAACAACAACAACAATAGCAACAACAATAACAACAACAACAAAAACAACAACAACAGTAACAATTAAAACTGCATCCAGAACAATCTTTATTGGCAATTTTATCAATTCTATCTAACACCTCAGGCTCAGGATGAATGCAATAAGTAATTCAATGCGAAGAGATACACGATTTTCAATATGCAAAACACAAAATCTAAAAAAACGGAAAGAAAAAGAAATAATAAAATGATTAAAAAAAAGACTTGTTGTTGGTTAGGTGGATATGGTGGGGCTAGACGGGCTAGATCTGCTAGAGCGAATACAAAGGAAAAAAAAAACCTAGTAACCAAACAAACAAGCTAACAACAAACAACTTCTAAAGTAAACAAAGATAAAAAGAAGGCACCAACACTTTTGACAAGGACAAGTGCCAACCATGTACTGTTTATTATAGAAGACCAAACGACCGACACACCAATGGACCGACGGATCAACCTATCTAGCCACCAGGACAATAAGACTAACGAAAATATAAAGTTTAAACCAAAAACTCTATACACTCAACTCAATGCATAACAACAACAACAACAACAACAACAACAACAACAACAACAATAGCAATAACAACAAGAACAATAACAACGTTAACAACAGCAACAAGAACAATAAATCGCAACATATAGGAAAAACAGAATCCAATAATTGAAAATCGGATTTGTACGGGAATCACGTGACACGATTGCACGATAGGCGACAACGACAATTGCGTTCGATTGACTATTGCGTATGATGATGATGATGATGATGATGATGATGATGATGATGATCATGATGATGATGATGATGATGATGATGATGATGATGATGATGATGATGGTGCTAGGTGATGGGTGATGGGTGATGGGTGTTGGAGTCACTTTGGTCAGTGTCTAAGAAGTGAATGGAAGGTAGACAGGAGTCATATTGTTGGATCAAATAAGGGGGCCACAGGAAATGATAGTCAAACACTAAACTGTATTAAAGCAACAACTATAACTGCATGACAGAACGACAAACATTGAAATCAACACGTACACTTATACTATACTATACATCCTATATATGGATAGGTACATACATACAAGGTGTGTGTTAAAAGTTTCCGAACTTTTCTGGCAGGGCATTTTCTGGTGCCGCCATCTTTGTGT
>JBANCV010000394.1:0-41043 GCA_037040105.1 Amiota albilabris
TTTCATTCCAAACTATTTTGTAGTTTTTTTTCTTTTTGAAAAGTTCGGAAACTTTTGACACACACCTTGTATAAGTATTTCTGATCGATTACTACTTTTTCGTACACGCATCTAGCCTTCCACAATACAATACATATTTTCATTTTAGTCCTTTTTACGACATTCTGAATTTATGAATGTCGCGTAATGCTCTCATCTCCATCGTATTGCATCGCATCGACAGCACTTTACTGCCGTTTGTTTGGCATACGAAATTTATACTTTGAACAAATTGGATTAATTATGAAACCATAAATGAGGTTAATTCCAATGGTTACGTAGCATGGATGTCGATGGTTATTTGGTATTATTGTTCTTTACATTCATATTAAACCTATCACCACCTCAACAAAAAATGCATTGTTCGAACATTTTGTGTAATCATTCCATTCGCATATAGTCAGTCTATACAGAAATATACTCACATTTTCATAATGTTTGCAATGCATTAAAATAGACAACGAATACAATTAAGTATTTGTATGCAAATTATCTGTAATACAATGCAATGAGAATGCATATCGATAGCAAGCGAATGTAGGAAGAAAAGAGAACGAGAAACACACAGAAGTTTGCAGTTGGTCTAATTTCTGGGCAAGAGGGGACAGACACAGACTGGGCAGAATATTTTGAATGCAAATGTTGTACAGTTGTATTGTTTTGAGATCTCTCTCTCTCTCTATATCTGTCTCTCTCTCTATCTCTGTCTCTCTCTCTATCTCTGTCTCTCTCTCTCTTTCTATGTCTGTTTTTAAGAAGTTTCACTTCTAACACGTGCATTTATTGTTTCTTTTTCATTCTTAAAAGGTATTATTTTGTTCTGAGAATTCTATGAGATTAGAAAATACACATATAGTTAGTATCACTTTGTTATGATATTATTCTATATTACATAAAACCGTGCATCTTATTCTAAATGGGAGTATATTGAAATGATCAGAGTGAAAAGGAGATATGCAAACTATAACAGTCTCTCATTTCATTTGGTCATACAAAGAACATTTTTCGAAACCATAGTTTTCAAATTACTCCAGGAGTTAATTCTTATACAAAAACAAAAATAATTAATTTTTTTTTTTTTTTTTTTTTTTATATCCCTTTTTCGAGAGATATTGGAGGATCACTCGACCATGAACCGGAACATTTGATCCAGATGAATTTGATCAATTGAATATCTTGTCACACAGACGAGAGATATGTATGTTGCTGTGCCTGACGATCTCCTCTCTGAACGTTGGAATAGAAATTAGTATATGTGTAAAAAAGTTAGAGAATTTGCTGAGGACCTAAACATATTGATTGGCTCGTTCCATTAAATTTTAACTCATGATATAGGCATGAGACGAGTCACTGTGAAATTCGTTCCAAAATGGCAGAATTTCGACAAAAGCAGTATCGCATTAACATTGCTCAGGAGTTGTTGAACTCGGTCCGCGACAACAAATATTTGCTCCAGAGGCTCATAACTGGTGACGAATCGTGAGTTTATGGTTCTGATGTACAAACAAAAGCTCAATCATTCCAATGGAGCTTCCATGGATGAGCCAAGAGCGAAAAAGTCAAAAATCAAAGACGAGCCGAAACACATGTCTAACTAACGAAACATCGCAAAACGTTTTCGAACAAACCTGATATAATCTTTAGTCTTATAAAATTGAAAAATTTGTCATTTGGTCAGCTTGTGTGCTATAAAGGGCATGTAAGTTTCGGTGAAGTGATGTTAAAGTTTTTTTTTATTGTGTTTTTATTGTAAATTTTACAGTCTCATCATGCGCATCCTTTCCTAGCCTTATCAACCACAACTTCTCTCACCGTCGTGAATCATTTCATAATTTGTTTTTGTTTTTGTTTTTGTTATTATTATTATTTTTATTGCTTTTTGGCATCATATTAATGGTTTAATATACAATAAATATATATTATTGCATGAGCCCGGGTTCAATGCTCATTAAGTGTGTTGGTAACCAACACTACAATTACAATTTCCATTTTTTGTTTTTCATTTAAACCCCAAAAGCACATAAATTTGTTATAATTTATTGCAATTAACGTGACATCATTATATAAAACATGCCCCACAATATCAATTGATATAGTACATAATATATCCATACATGTAATATATTCCTTGTTGAAAAACACTTTTAAAAAGGTAAATCAATGTTTTACAAAAGTACTTACATAACTGCTACTATAAGTACAATCGAGTCCCGATAATTCGTACCCCGATAAATCGAAAATCTCAACAATTCGTAACAAGCTGCTGGTCCCTTGAAAAACCTGCGTTAATTCATAAAAATGTCATATAATTTGGTTCCCTCGTTAATTCGAATTTGTTTTTTTTTTTTTTTTTTTTTTTTATTTCAATGAATATTTAACTTCTTATAAATCGAAACTTACCTATTTCAAAAACCTCTTATAATTTATAACGCAAAGCGAAATTTGTTGGCAGGTATTGAAACAATTCGAAATTGCTCCATCAACAACCACTTCAATTCTTCGGACGATAAAACTTATAATGAATGAATTCTCTCGTAGTAAACTTAAGCGTCATAAACAATCTGATTATCCGCATATGGAAAAATCTCTAATCTCTTGGCTTGGACAATGCCAGAAAAATATTACAATGTGCGCTGGATGTTTTGCAATTTGAGAATCTTCTGGTTATGATTCTCTCACGAGGACGCTTCCAGGAATATTACTTTTTATTTGATTCAAATCACTTAAGTATTATTTCATAATTTACGAATCGTAATAGCAAATGATATGTTTCCAATCATCTGAGCTCCAGTTTAGCCAGGTTAGAGGAACTAAAAAAAAAACACGTTCAGTGGATTCTCAAATATTGTACAAGGGTTTGGGGATAATTACCATGCCAAGGAATTGTTCCTATGTAGAGAAAATAGGTTCTTATAATAAGGATACGTATATGTTATAGGACTTCGGGCGCGCAATGTAAGTCCTAAACGTAAAGAGACTATCCAGCCAGATGATCTAAAGCCCGCTTCATGTAAAACACAGAGTTATCTGTCAGAAACATAAATTCAGTTCAATGAGTGATCGGCCCAATGGCCCGACCTCAATACGGGCGAGAATCTAGGGTCATTAGGGCCAAAAGTGACTTTGCAAACTTTTGACTTATGAACTAAGGATACCTATGAAATAAAGTGTATATGCAATGCAAGTTCAAAAATATGCGAAAATCAACTAAAACATAAAAGCCCCTTTGATTCGCATTTTTCTTTTTTAACCACGTTAAATCGAAGTCTCGATATATCGAAAATCCCTGAAATTCGTAACAAATGCAGTTCTCTTGCAATTACGAATTATCGGGATTCGGCTGTACATACACACGTAGAATAGTAAAATTATTGTCGAAAATTAATTTGTTGACCTATTGTTCTTTGTTACATGTTAATGGATAACGTTTCTATTTTATATAAAATTTTAACTTCTTTAATTTACAATCGTTACACGTAAATCACATGCCAATGGTTAAATCTCTAAGATGGACTTATCTAACTTATCTAAACTGCATTACTTATTCGAAGTTTACATAGAGCTTAAGCTGTTTTTTTTTTTTCGTATGCAGCTTAAAAAATTGCTTTTTTTTCTCCAAAAAAAAAAAAGAGACAATTGACCAAATATCAGGGTTGCTTTGGCGACTATTTTTTCGCTTGAAAGCAACTGAGCTGCAACTTTTCTGACCAGCGGAACCAAGTTGAGTTAGTTGAGTTTCTTCTGTATTCCTCTTCTGTTTGCGTACCAACATTAAACACCTGATGATGGCACAAAGCACAAAGTTTTTGCTAAAATTTTAATAAAATATGTATGTAGCATGAAAGAAAAAGCAAGCTGATGGAACTAAGTTCGTATACTGCAAAGTATTCAAAATCATCTATTTTTTTACAAAATGTTCTTTTTAATTTGTCACAAACGGTCCATGTGCATGTAGAACCAAAACAGAAAACAGCTGTTTTTTAAACGAAAGCGGTGTGTGAACGTTTAATTTTTAAGATATCTGAACCGGGCATTAACTTGAATGATTATTGACAAGCAGAGCATTCACTATATCACTATAATGGTCTTATTTGAACCAGAATACGATATCTCATATAATATTTTTTAGAACAAACAGATGTTGAGGATTTTTTTGAGAAGAAGATTTTCGGAGAAACTGTAATTATGTGATTGATTAAAATAGGTGCATTTGAGGCAGCAGAGACAAGGCTCATACCACCCACCCTTCCTTAATTTAACCCAATCCAATTGCTCATTAAATGTGCTTTTCAAAAATAATGTTCACATCTGTATTGAATTGCAAAAATTTTCTCCCCATCAAGATCTATTCATGTATATAAATTTCGACAGGTTCTATTAGGTGAGGGTTTCGTTTGTACACAACAAAATACAATGTACATAAACAGGCTTCACAAGCAACATACCAGTATGAATAACAATTGCCATGTCCGGAAATTCGAGATAAAATTATATTATATTAGATATGATATACCTTACATTTATATCATTTTTATCCATTGTTCTTAAAAAACCTTGACTGAAATGCAACACTGTAGTCTACCAATATGCATTTTCAGGAGAAAACTTGAAGTTGAACTGTGAGTTGCGGATTATTCAGGATAAGTTTTATGTGTTTGAAATGGGCTTAGGGGTTATATGATCTACTAAAATGGAATACAAAAGTCAACAAAAAAATGCAACCGCATTTCTAGTCAAATATAAGGTTCTTTGTTTTGTTCGTTTCAACCAATTTAAACAAATTTGGAAGTTATAGAAAATTTTCTTTTGTAGATAATATTAGCAACCC
The DNA here is from genome assembly GCA_037040105.1 of Amiota albilabris. NCBI lineage: Eukaryota > Metazoa > Arthropoda > Insecta > Diptera > Drosophilidae > Amiota > Amiota albilabris. The sequence continues at coordinate 4,868 of JBANCV010000394.1, forward strand.
GCCCTGTCATTATACAATACGATCAGATTTTGTCTTGATGTGACTCGCGAAGGAGCTACATATAACTGTCCATGGGAAAAACACTCAATGCTCAGGTCCCACAACAGTGAATATTTGACCATGTGATTTAGTAATTGTCATTGAAAATGATAATTTTGTAGGAAGTTGCAATCTTCTTATTTGGAAAGGTAGATCCGTTGGTATTAATGGAATCTGTGGAATTAAAACAACTTCTTCAGTTCCACATCCGTTCAGTATTGTGGCACTCTATTATATAATTTTTTAATGATTTTATCTGTAAACTTGTACCATTGCACAATTTTGGTTTATTAAAGATCCGTAATAAAATAATGTGATACCCTACTTTTAAAACTTATTTATGTCGGGGCAAACCAGAAGGCTGTAGGGAACCAAGAAATTCTGTTGAGAAATGAACAGCCTCTTCCAGGTCAATCCCATTGTCTAGAGAGTAGTATGTTTGAGTCAGTCCAGTGATATTTGAAAGTATTAAATCATTTGATCTTTGGTATGTGACAAAATAGCTCTTTCTTTTAATCAAGATGTTGTCTAGGAACTTATATTATCAATTTCGGGATAAACTTTTTCTACCAATTCTTAAAGATCATTTACCAAAACGCAAATGTTTTCATTCTCAAGATTAATTCTTCCATTGTCTTGTGACATCTGTCCATCTCCTATTTTGAGCAAAAACTGTGCAAAATTCCGGTAATAGTGTAGTTTGATCATAAGATCGTGTGCGCTATATTTGTAGGCATCGGCAGTCCAAAATCTTTAATAGATTTACCTGAAAGAACTTCTTCTACTTTGTTTAAAAATATTGTCATCATCTAACATTATCTCTCTTTATCGTTGAATCAGCATGTCTTCAGACATGTTTTCTTGATACTTATTCCAGAGATATAGAGAGGCGGTCTCTTGAAAAAATGCTACAATAATGGCAAACAAATATGTTAATGACCTCGCAGAACAGCAAATAGCAGCTTCCAATATTGCATTGTCCCAATGGGAGTTATCTTCTAAGAGACCCATCTCTTTTCACGCTGCTTCGCACGTATTATAAGTTACGCCTTTTACTATATGATATATACATTCGCAAATAAAAACATTCGCTGTTGAACTACATAAACTCTCCCCAGTGTATTTGTTTTTTCTTCTTATCATAGGTATGTCAAGGATTTTGCAAAAATTGTTAGTGATTGAAAATAAATCATATATTTTTATTATTGAATCAATTATTTATATACATGCAAACCATTCTAAGAAAATTCTTTAATTGACAGTGAAAACCGTATCAAAATACGTTGCGTGGTTTAGAAGTAATCAGCACCCAAACTTCTTGAAATTTCGACCGACTAAAGGTCTATCTGTCATTATTGAAATGGCTAAAATATTGGCCTATTTCACAATAAATAATATTAATAGTAACATAACAGTTCAAAGAACTTTAGTAGTACTTAATCAGATAATCCTGATAGCACAAACTTAACACACCTATGTTCATGTACAAACAAAAAACCCATATTTCAATATTTTTCATCTGTTCCCAGTGTACTTTATATGAAGCAGGGAAATACAAAGCACAATAAACATTGCAATTGTATTGAGCTTTTGGGAAAAAGTTGTAATTCAATTTTATTTTCGAACATTTGAAATGTGACTTCGAAAGAGAAATTTTAACATACAAAAGCTTCGAAGCGTAGAAAATGTTAAAAAGTACCTGAGAATTACCTAAAGCTCTAAGACGTTTAGTTAAACAGTTTGTTTCGATATTAAACTCGATAACCGAACGAAATTGCATTGTATAGAGAAATAAAATACGTAGGGTACTATTTATATTTCTGGATTTGACAACAGTAGTCTCAATAAAGTTTGACCTTTTTTAAGCATAAACGTGTTCACAACGTTTTGATGTACAAATTTTATTTGTTTCGTTTACAGTGAGTTAAGAAAATCAATTTGACCAAAAAAAAAAAAATAAATTTCAAGAGATTTTCGTTCGATAATGTTTCCCTATTTTCAACAAGAATTTGTCAATGAACGCAGTTCTTTGTATGGAGATAAAGCAACATCAAAAACCACAGCATTTCGCTGGTATTGAAAATTCAATCGTGTTCATTAGTTCCCCTTCAATGGATTCAATTGTGCTTAGTTGTAAAAAAAAAACTTACAGTCATTGGATACCCCATAAATTATCAATTCCTCAAAAAAAGCTCGTCTCGATTGGTGTAAGGAAATGCTTAAAACTTTCAATAGTGGTACTTCAAAAGAAGTGTATAACATCGTGACAGGATATATGCGTATGAATCGGAAACAAAACATCAATCGACCCTATGGGTGTTCCAAGATGAGCGAAATGGAACAAAAATTGTTCGCGCTCAAAGCACTGCAAGGCAAATGGTCACCTGTTTCTTCGGCCGAATGGGTCATATAACCACTGTTCCGCTAGTAACGTAGGACGGTCAATTCTGAGTGGTACACTACCATTTGTTTGCGGGAAGTCTTCAGAGAAATTCTCAAAACCAACCGCCAAAAACGAATCAATCTCCATCATGACAATGCGAGCTCTCCCACATTTTGACAAACAGGTGAATTTTTGAGCAGTCAAAACATCGAGTTGATGACTCATCCTCCGTACAGCCCTGATTTGCACCGAATGACTTATTCTTGTTCCCGAATATTAAAAGTAAACTGCATGGAAGAAGCAATACGTACGCCATTTAGATATGTTTTTATGCTCCATCGCGTTAGGATTAAAAATGTAAAATACCCAAAATTTCAGAGCAAATAATTGTGAGAAAAAATTGGAAACTAATGCAAAATATTACAAGGTCAGCTCTGTTAAAAACGAAGGAACTTTTAATCAGATATATTATAAATTTTACGAAAATTTTATATGTATGTACAGAATATCAGCGTCGTATCTCAAAATTTGTTTCATGATTAGATCCTCATGCAATACTTGTCTATTCCGAGATTTTGAACTATATGACCATGTGCATATTCAAAAAACGAATAATTTGCATACTTCAAAATCGCTTATTAATATAGAGATGATCTTCGCAAAACCGTGTCTAAACTTCACGAGTAATTTTATCGATATTTTCTTGGGCCAATTTTCTGTATAAACGAAGCTTACATAAGCAGTTTGAACGATTCTCTCGCATCTTTGACCACATCTACGTAATCACTTGACGTCTCTTTGTTTCTTCTTATACAAGACTATGCAAAGCAAATTAAAATTTCGGTTTTTGTGGAATGAAAAAATATTTACTCCTCCTTGAACACTTCCGAAAAATCTAGTTCTGTAAGGTATTCTCTTGTCATACCCTTGTCCTTCCATAGTTTAAATCATATATCGGCTTCGTTCTCGAAAAATTCTAAATGGTAGCATTGACAGACATTTTTTTATTCATCTTTAAAATCAGCCAATGACATATTTAGCATTAAACTGACATGTAGCGACATCAATCTGAAAGCAGGTAAATTTTCATTACAAAACGCTGCTACAATGCGGATATCAGGGAATCTTAAGAAGCGATAACTAACGATCGCTTTCAAAAATTACATGGAGACTCAGCAGGTTGATTGAACCGGTGTTTGTTGGCAAGATACAATGCGTGAGACTTGTTAATCAGTTCCAAGTGCAGCTGCAGTTCTGGTAGAATTGTTGAAAATAATTTGCCTCTCATCGATCGCATTGCTGCGATGATCTTTTATGAGAGATATTATTTTTTTAACATAACTCATGCATGCATACATGTTGATATTTTTTGATTGTACCCTATTGGTAACAGTTTCTAATATGCCTGAGTATTTGTCGATTGTCTTCGATGTCCTTCTGGTGAACCGTATCAAGAACATTATCCACTGGTATTTTTTCCGAAAAGTTCTTAGCATTACAGACTGCAGATTGATGATAATGTGATGAAACAAGTTTTGTGCAGTATTCATGGATACATTTAAAGCGATAGAAAGATCGAGTCACAAATGAACCCAAAACGTCAATTACCACTTTGGGCTTAAATAGTAAGCAATACAAATACAGTGAACCTTTCAAGTGTTTAGAATACCTAACTATGATTAAATTTTCGTTTCATATTAGCGGTTTCGGCATCTTTAGGAAAGCTGTTATTTTTAGGCAGGCAAGCAGCGTTTTAACATATTCCATTTTTGACTTGTAGTCATTAAAGAAGTTCGATCTTCCACATTATCACAAACATTCTCAACCTTAGTTTTATTTTCGACGCAATAATACTCGCATTTTGTAGTTTAGTACATAGTTAGCAGCAAAGTTTTTGTTTTATCGCTAAAGCATAGGCACTTTTTTTCGCTTTCTTTTTACACATGCTCTTCGAAAATTGCTTTACGGAAGAAAAACTATTAAAGTGCTCCTGTGAGTATCTGTTTTTAGCTATTCATTCTCTACCTAATTTTGTACAGCATTCGTCTATAAATTTGTTTTTTATTTTTCTATTTTTTTTCGAGACAATTTTTGTAACTAATAAAATATATACACCGACCAACCCAACAACCCGTACTTGGTTACGTATACGTATGTATTAACTAATAATAATACTAAGTTTTGTTATCTTATCAAATAATCAGCATTATCATATCTTGGTTAAGTTGCTACTATTTGAAAATTAATTATATTGCATTTGTTATTATAATCACTAGGTGTAAAGTTAAGTTTCCGGACATATGCATTTATAATCTTTAGGAAAATTTGCTTTTAGATTGTCACAATATTTAGTATATAGTATAAAACAAACAAGAACATTTTCTTTTGGTCGGACAAGTGTGTTTTTAAATCCTTCGAATAATTGTGTTTAAGTCTTCTCCGCCTTATGCCGGATAGTTGTGTTTTGGCCAATTGGTTCGGATGAAGCGATAATTTGATTCTATACGCTTTTGATTGTGGTTATGTGATGGCCACCTTTTTTTTATGTATGTCCAAATCTTTTTTTGTCACCGATCTGCATATACTAAGTAGCGACAATCATTCTTCTAAGTGTTTCTAAAATACCGACTTTCCCCCTTCCCCTTTTGAATGGACAGCAGCTTCATCTCTCCAATAAGGGTAAATACCTGGGAGTTATGCTAGACGCAAAACTCAAATGGAAGTACAACTTAGAACTAAGAGCTGAGGCCTTTTACTTCTAAAAGAGATTGCTTGGTAAAAGATGGGGCCCACGCCCTAACAGAACAGCATGGATGTACACAGCGATAGTACGTCCGGTACTTACATACGGCGCAATTGTTTGGTGGCCCGCTCTAGGAAAGATCTATACAATGGACAAACTAAGCCGTGTGTAGAGATCGGCATGTGTAGGAAACACAGGAGCCATGCGCACGTGCCCCACAGAATGTGCAGCTATATCTTCTCCCCATTGACCTCCATATTAAAAGCATTGTCTGTAACAGCGCGTTAAGGTCCCATACTAGAAGGTCGTAAGATAGCTATCATCCACCATTGTGAAGTCTAAGCTCGTTAGGGAATGCAGATCAGCGATAAGCGAGTTAAGTCGTCGTGCTGATATCACTCTCGTATATGTTCCCGGCATAGGAACATTGAGGAAAATGAGAAAGCTGATGAACTAGTAGCTCGTTTTGGTTCTTCCCTTGAAATTTCGTCAGCGGAACAGATTTCAATTCCGCTGGCGGTCGTCAAGAGGAGTGACATCCTGCATTTATGTCGGCAGGCGAATAGACGGTGGAAAGATTTCGAATCTTGCAGAGTGGCCTGATTACAACGAAAATAGGTCTCTTAGACTTATCAATAGAAGACGCTCGGATACCTCAAGACTCACAGCGGTTTTACTGGACACTGGTATGTAGGGATTCACCCAAAGAGACTGGGTATTCCGTTCAGAAGCCATTGTAGAAGCTGCGGAAGCAAAAAATAAAAAGAAGAATCACTTACCCACTTTCTATGTCAATGCTCAGCACTGGAAAATACTAGAAATAAGTTTCTGGGCAAACATATAATGAACAACCTCTCAGACTGTTCAATCATATGTCCGGGTGATCTACTTAAATTTCTACATTCGACAGGTTGGATTAAGTAATACTGATTATGTTGGGCGAGCAAGTGGTTTTAAAACGGCACTCTAGTTCTAATTGTGGCTCGTAATGGACTACATGAGCCAGCCATGGAAACCAATCAACCAACCAACCATACCCAAGTACTTCTGGAATAAACAGATGAAAATAAAAATCATTATCAATAAGAGACAGTTTATTTTTTCCTTTACACCCGAAAATAAAGTTATCTATATCTGTAAAACAAAGAGGCAAAAAAGCTCCGTTTGAAAAGCAACAACAGTAAAGAAAAATTGACGAACATCGTTGTCGTATAATAAAGTTCTTTGGTTCTTTTGATTTACTCACTCTTTGACTCAAACGTATGCGCTGGTATGAATCATGTGTTGTGGTATGACTTGTGGAAACACTTGCGTGGAAATACACTGTCTTCTGGAGACTTATGGTATGACTCGACAGTACACTGTCTTTGTTTACCAATTTAACTAATTTTAGTGTTGACTCGTGCAATGCTCTAATACATACGATATGTCGCTGAAGTTGACCAAGTCGGGAGTCATTTTCTTAGTTGTCAGTCACGCCAGCTACGTTAATTATGGGGCACATATTAGATATATAAGTAGATTACATAATAGCGAAAATTTCTCTATAACGAAATCGTTTTAAAGGCACTCACGATTTTTCAAAGGACTGTCATCTTTCAAAAGTGCATTATGAAAATAAGGCAAAGCCCAATAAAATTTATTAGAAGGGCCTAATGAAATTAAACTGTAAACTAATTATTTGCGGCTTAGCAACAAACCCTTGGGTACTCCACATTGGATGAGTTATGACTCATGAGTTGGTTGTGTACTTGTTGATTCATGATTATATGATTGCAATACACCTTGTTGTGGTTTCTGTTTTTTTTGTAACCGTTTTTAAAAATGGAAGAGGTTCTATATTCGAATCTTTGTATTTATACTCTTCTCGAAAAGAAAAGTATTATACGTTTGTCATGAAATTTGTAACAGACAGAAAAAGACATCGTAAACCCCGAATATATACAGCTTAATCAGCTTGACGAGTTTACGAAGCTTCTGTCCGTCTACATGTATGCAAAGTAGTCCCTTAGTTTTTGAGCTAGAGATCTGAAATTTTACAGAAAGTTATATTTTTACCGTATGCTGCACGTTTGTCGGAATCTGATGAATCGGACTTTTGTTGGAACAACATTTTTGTGTTTTAAGTTATCGAACGGAAATTTTGATACTATAAGTGTCTGATCCACATTCATCAACCAAGTAAATATCACAGGGCACAGACATTTTCTCGGAGATGCGTGAAGAATATTACAGCTTGGACATAGTCGAAGATTCCCTTCTTTCTAGTTTTCATTGTATTTTTCCATTCATATTTTATTTTCCCGGTCTTTCGCTCTGTTCCTGTCATGACTCATGATTAACCGTGTATGGGTCCATTAAGGGAAAATACTTGCTTTTTGTTTGTCTGAAATATTGTAGAAAAATGTTTAAAAGTTTTTGATAATTCATCTTTTTGAAAGCAACTTTAGTACACTTTGTTTTTTATTTTAAGGTAAGTCACGTTTCAATTGCATTTATAAGTATAATGCTACGATAAATAAAAATTAACATCACTTCCTTAGTGTTAAATTGCCAATAACATTGATGAATACAATGTTTCTGAACTTTTGCGTTTATGATATGGACAAACCCAATATTTTGCAAAGCTTTACTAACCAAAATATTTTCCGTAAAGCTAAAAATTGACTATTTGACTCTTGTCAAACAACCAAAAATTATAAAGGACAACACCAAACAGGCTATAATTTCTTTAGCGAGGACTTTGATGATATTGAATTGTATGGTGAGTATTACGGTCCGAAAATCTACTCGGTTGAGATGTGTGCCAACACACAATCACTACTTGTGATAAATTCAGAGAGAATGTTACCACCGAACCATTGCAATGAATTCTGAGTTTATATTGATTGATTCTAGAAATTAAATTTGTTTTTAAGAACAAGAATAATTGTTCAAACTAAAAAACCATATTTATATTCAACTTAATTCTGCAATTAAACATAATAAATATCGAATATAATTTCAGAATCAGAAGAAAATGCTTCATTACTTGTTGCCTGAAGAGGAGTTTGGAAAAATGTAAAAGGTGAAATTGTTTTAAAAAAGTAAGTTTTGCAAAAGGAAGTGGTATGGAACTAGATTCTTCTGATAATGAGAGCAATAAGCCCCTAGAAGCATTGTAAAACTTTCAAAAAGATAATGATTTGATTGAAGGTTAAGGTCTAAGAAAATTGTGTTCCAAATGAACCCTTGATGTGATCAATGTAATGTTGAATGATTTTATAAATGTTCATAATGATGTAGCCATTATGATAGAAATATCCTACAGATGAAAATATTTACCGAAGCGATATTGGAACTCAACCGTAGTATCGAAGGTAAATGAATTTAGGAAAAAAAAAATGATAAACATTAAATACAAAACGTAGTAACAGGCTCGTTGGTCGGAGGTTTGTGCGCCGAGCTTACACCTTAGAATTGCGTGTTCAGTTCCCGTTTCAAGTCTGGTCCTGCACTTTTTTAATACTTTCCCCTATCCTTCCTTCTTAACTTTTCCTCTGAGCTGAAGGCCTCTGTTGCTATCTGCTCAAACACATAATAACTAGGTTATAGTTTATAATTATAATCTTAGTTCTAATAAAAAAAAATATAAATAAGTAAAACGGTGTTTTATGTGAAATGCCATGAAAGTAAAATGTAAACATCTCTCTATGACAAAGAGGAAGACCTGTTCGACTGTAATTTGAATCGATCAAGACAAACAATATGCTAACTGGATCAATTTTGCTAATAATTAGGCACTAAAGAGACCAATTGTCATGTTTTACTACTTTATATATATATATATATATATATATAGATAGATAGATAGAAAGAAGGATATCTTCGACTATGCCGAAGATGTTATACTCTTCACGCATCCGCTAGAAAATATTTTTGCCTATGCTTCTGTGATTGTGCAAACAAAAATATTTCAATATTTGTGTTTAGGCTAGAGTCACTATATATACTGCATTTGAACATTATGTTCGCAATATTTGTATGGGAGCTATGCGATCCAGTATTCCTAGAATCTTAAAATATACATAATCGATGAATATGGATCAGATACTAGTAGTATCTAGATTTTCAGTTCCATAGCACAAAAAATAAAAGAGTTTTGTAATAAGAACATGAATTTGAGTAGGGAGTTTGTGTGGGAGGTATACTTTATGGGATCTTTGATGTCTTCTTCTGTGTATTACAAACTTCATCTTGCGTGAAGAGTATATAAAAAACAACAAAAAAGAAACATTTCATGATCTTAGACTTTAAAAATCTTTAAATTCTATAAGACGTCTCTTTTTGCCTCACTTTTAATACGCTTGCATAATTTTAAAATAATGAATCATTCGATGAATTCGATTAAGATGCACAGAATAAAAATAATCTACAATTTCGGACATTTTTGTCACCAAGTTTATAAATGCAACTCCCATTGAGAAAAATATGGCTTCCTTAACCGTTTTTAAACATTAGATTCTGTAGTGAATCAGTTCGTAACTGAATTAAAATAAAATGTATTAATTCTAAGCTTCTGATATATATTATTCATATTCTTCCACTTCTTTATTTTGAGAAATAATTTTCTTGCTTTGTCCCGTTTTAGTTCAGTTATTTGTATGGATCTTCACGTATACTTATTGTACGCTAGATCTCTCTTTGTAAATCTTGGAACTCTAATTCCATTATGTCATTTTGCCGTTTTTATTTTATTTAGTTGTTATGCGATTTTTCTGATATTTAATGTAGAGGTTTTCTCATGTTTACAGTATCCATCGGCATCGCTGAGTTTTGCATATTTATCTCTTACATTCACAAGTGAATTGATCCCAGTTTCTTGCGCCATTTGGATTTTATTTTCAAGTTTATCGATTGATTCTTTAAGTGTCTCTTGCAGGTATTGAGCTCCATGCGGCTTAATAGATAATATTGGTAGATGCCAATCTTTCATACGAACTATAAACACAATTTATATTTAAAAAAAAAAAAAACCATAGTTAAAATTAAAAATTATATTTATTTAGCTGAAGTATTTTTCAATATGCTGGAACTCAAAAAAATCTCAAATCATTGACACCTTTTTCGTGATGTCTAATGAGTGTCATACTATGTATAAATGACACGGCCAAAAATAGATTAATTTAAGAACTATAATCAATGAGAGACATTGCCCATTTTGTGCATTTCCTTCAAACCTAATATAAAGTTTTTGTATACAAAAAAATGTCTCTTCTGGATAGGAATCATAAGAAACTTTGTGTACATATTTTGTCAATTGATATCAAAATCATATGGTGCTGAAGTTGATGTTTCATCATTGGTTAAGCAACTGTACAACTAATTATGGAGCATAGAATAGATATATAAATAAATTACATAAAGAAAGCAATTAAATTTAGGTTGCCAACGGCAGTCATCATGAGCACTAAAAAGTGTTTTGAATCAATAATGTCAAGCAATTTGCCAACCATGACATATAATTTTCTACGTGTTGGAATTTTGGTATTTGCATTATAGGCTAATTTAAAAGCTTCAATGGATTCGTTACAGACTCTCGTCCAGAAGATCTTGGACAATTGAGGATTTATCATCTCTAGAAGTATTGGGCTGATAACATAATTTTCCACCGTGTTGAGTCTTTTCATCTATTGAACATAGAGTTTCGCATTAACTGTTAGATTCTAAACAAGAAATTCGTAACGAATATCTCGTCTCAGTCTCACTATATGCACATAATCATAGATCTTATTTTACGCTCGGTTTCGATTGTTTTCCACCCAGCAAACATGTATGAAATTATTTTGAGAGTTCTGCCATGACTTTGAAATTATTTCTGCATTAGTTGTGTTCAGTATTTACAGTAGATTATTTGAACAATTCTTAGTTCTAAGCTTCGAAATACGTTTATTATGGTTTTAATCATGTAGAGTGTTATACGTCTTAATATAGGTAACGAGTTATAGCATTTTATAGCTTCTATCTTGTTCTGCATTTTAATAATATTTATAATAATATAATATAATATCGTAACTAAGTATAATACTTTAGAAAGTTTTATAAAAGTTGAAGTCGATTCCTTTTTAATCATGGAAAATATTTAGTATAAAACCTATAAAAGTAGTAGAGATTTATTATTTATATTATAACAATTTATACATTCGACTATAAACGAAACTGTTATACCTTTATTTAGTTTAGACAATTCCACAGACATTTTGTTATATTTACTCAATGCTGTTGAAAAACTCTTAAATTTGAAATTTAAGAGAAGTTTCGCTTCTGCGCATAACAATCTCTTAAGCTGTTATTGTCTGAGAATAAGTTTCAAAAACATCTCCAGATCAAAATATGATGACATATTCGTAATTATATTTTGATACTGAATTTGATTGCAATTGGTATGCATGGTTCCTGGACTAAATCCAAGGAGTGCATCAATATCTTTTAGATAACATAATAACATAAATTAAAAGATTCGCACACAAGTACCTTGATATTAAATCAGTGAGCCAACATTACTGTTAATAGTAACATAAGAAAGTTGCTTGTTCATTTATTTGAAAATAAAAAACAATTTCATATTAACTTAATTAAGAATTTTTAATGTACTAAATTAAGACTTTCACTCTCAAAATGTTTTTAATATTAAGCGTAGGTTTTATCCAATCACTGAATTCAAATTTTACATATACATAAATCTTGTTAACTTCTTGCAAGACAAAAAACTGTTGGCTGATAGACAACCATTTGAAATAGACGGTGGTTTTGATCATATGGAGCCAAAACAATTAGTTGTTCCAATTCGTTATGAACCAATATGCATTGATTAAGCACAACTGTTGGCACTGACTGTTGATGACTGGAAGTTGGAGTAACAGCATATTGTATTCCTGGCGCAGGTCCCTTTCAATACCCATTAATAATATTTTTCAAAGTTTAGACCAATACCATGGGTACAGGGAGCCATTGCGTTGGTTAACAGTGTGGAATCGGTGGCTGAACGTTAACATTTGAAGATACCTTGGGACATTAATAAGCTAGTAAATAAAGCTGTTGAGTTGGTTATTGAATGAACAGTAGAACCGGTTTTTGTACCGGTTGTTAGATATATATTGGAATGGCTGTTTTTGTTGCAATGGAACCCTCTCATTGTTAACGTAACAAAAATATATGAATGCTGTATGTGTCCTGGTGTCTAGCTTACACTGTGTAAAATTGGCTGATCTTATTGTTTTTGTTCCTGCACTTGGGAATATAACCTGGTTCTGCTATTTAGGCAAGTGCCTTTGTTGCAGCTTCCGTATCTGCTGATTAAGAGCTGGCGGCTGCATATATCGATTATATGATGTGGGTACCTGATGCAATAGAAGTAAGTGCTGTTGTGCCTGCTGCTGTGATTGTAGTTCATATTGTTGGCTTTGTTATGGTGCCTGAATGATTTGGTAGGCAGCAGCATAAATTCCTAAATCATTAGAATGACATTCTCCCTATAGTATCGTGCACTTCCGGCCCAAAATCGATCTCTCGCGCTTAATGTTGCTATTGCCATCTAACATTGTTTATTCACGATTATCAATATTGTTATTATTGGTCGAAAATGTTCAAAATTGACCTCGGTAATAATCCTTATACTGTCCATGGAGGCAGAAAATGTTGCCATATTTTTTATAATATGAATGTGATCCATAAACTTAATGCAGTAATTTTCGCTTAAAGCGAACTTTAAGGGACTGGGCAAAATGGTTTGTTTTAAGCGAGCTCGCGCTACTTATTGCAGTCAAAACTGCAAAATAGCTTCGTCGTCCAATTCTTCCGTAGTGGCAAGGTCGTCATCAAAACATATGTAATCATTGCAGCTTTCTGTCCCAACTGTAAATGCAAATAATGAAGGTTAATTTAAAGTGCGACAATTCAGCAAACCCTTTTTATTACCATCTGTAAATATTTCCAATAGTTGATTTATCAATTCTATTAATAGCAGATCGTCATCCGAGTTGAACTCATCTTCATTCTAAGTAAATCCGCTGTGGCGAAAGCAATTAGCAACTGTTGTTCTGTTGACTTTTAACCATGCCATATGCAAAAAATGTATTGCGTCCAATATACTAACTTTAAAATTATCTTCACCCAAATCAACTGAATTAACAACTTTTGAGAGAAGAAAGTGGCGTTATTTACTTTTCAGTGTGTGAATTACTCCTTCATCTAAAGGTTGTAAAACTGAGCTTGTATCCGGTGGCATAAATACGAATTTAATGTACTCTTTATCCTTTGTAATTGGATCAGGTGTACCAGTAGTCTTATTTTTCGATCGTACGGCGTAAGTTATTGTCCCACTGTCTTAATTCCTTTGTGAAAATGTCGGATGACATCCAAGCTTTTTTTTATTAGACTGGTAATTAACTGGTAAGTTTTTAATGTTTTTAAAGCACCTGGGATTTTATGGTATTCCGATTCCTAACAGTTTTTGTTTCTCTGTACCCATCATATTTGCTACTAGGAACACTGTTAGTCGTTCCTTTGATAATTTTCCATCCGTATAGGTCTCGCCTTTAAAACGAAGTGTTTTGTTAGAAGTGAGTTTATAAAATATGAATAAGTCCTCATATTTAAAATTTTTTCTTATATCTGGCCACTGATTTTGCAACCAATCATTGACCACATCGTCATTGACTGCAGCCGCCTCTTCAACTATTTTTCCGCTAGTGATATTGTGACGTCTTTTAAATCGAACAATCCACTTAAATTTGCAGTAGTTTAGCTTTTTTCCAAACTCTTGTGCTTTCTCTAGCTAAACGGCATTGCTTATAGTCACATTATTGGCTCTTGTCTGAGTAAACCATTTTGGTAGGCAACAATCCATTTCCATGAAAGAAGGGTTTTTAACCTTCTTTACATTTGAAGAGTTTTGTTCAAAATTATTTAACACAAAGTCTTTTGTTTTCCAAATTGTAGCAATCGTTGACTTGCTGAGGCCCATTTCTTGACATATTTGCTTTTGTTTTACATCTTGTTGTAAGCGGTTTTATTATTTCATATTTTTCTTTTAAGGAAAAACTCTTTCTTTGTTTAGCTTTGTAATTTTCAACTGCAGTCTCCACACCGTCTTCACAAAAATTTTAAACTTGGGGAAATCCCCGATTTCGCGAGCAAATGTAAAATAAAAAACAGCGTACTACAGCATTACCAGCTCAAAAATATAAATTTTTGTTCAAACAGTCACTTTTAGTTTCGTTTTAACTGGAAAATAAACCAATTTTGCATTCAAATAAAGTTCGTTATAACCGAAAATTCGCTTTGAACGGGTTCATAATAACCGAAAAAAATTTCATAGTCTATTCAAAATAAAACACGTACTTTTGAAATTATTTCGCTTTAGTGCGAAATTTCGTTTTAAGCGGGTTCGTTATAAACGAAAATCATGCTTCTCGACATAACTTTAGGTGTCACAGAACCCGTTTTTCGTGGCGTTTTTATAGAGGAACCAAACCGCTTGTTGCTTGTATAATAGGGCTGTCAGCATATAAAAACATTACAATAAAATTTGTTATTCTTTTAAATATTAATATTTTTGATAAAAAAAAAAAATGGTACAATTGTGTCTGCCATTAAAAATGAATTAAGAAGTCAAATTATTACAATTTTATTTTTCCACTACAACTTTTCCATGCACAACTGTGCATCACTTCAGTCGTTTTCTGTGACTGCCGCTTATCTCTTAGCACTTTCTTGTTTTCATCACAAATTTTTGTAATAAAAGAGATTACTCAATAAAGCCTATTAAATATAATATGAAGAATTAATTGTTTCAATAAATGAAATAATTTTAAAAAAAATTATGAAAATTACTTTTTTCGGAGCGATGGTTTTGTTTAAAAAAAATTGTTCTTGTGGGTGTAAAAAATCAATTATCCAACCCCAACAAAAAATTACAGAAAGAGCTTACTGTGACTCCAAAAATCGGACAACTGGTAGTATTGAGGAGGAAGTGTTTTCTGTGTCATCTCTGAATGAGTTGGTTTTCACTAAATGCAATCAGCTACTTGATAGCACACAGAATAGAACTAAAATATTTTGACAAACAAGTCCCTCTTCGTCTTAAATGGAATTTAACTAAATTGCATGAAATGATTTGCAACATAAATCACTATTAAAGAAGAAAAAGAATACAAAGTTCATATATTACTCACTCGGTAGGGCTGTAGTCATGCTGGCTACATTTAATGGATTCGATGGAAAACCTTTGCAGGTATTCAATAACCCTACAGCATCTTTGCATGCGAATGGAGAATATTATAAACTAATATTTTCTCAACTGATCATTATGAAAGACAATACTGCTCGTATTAATTCTTCAGGTGCTCATTATAATTGCCATGTGTAAATATTGGCATGTAATATTAATTTGCCAGGCACATGAGGCTCAAGTTTACACTGAAATCGGTGGAAAAGTTTAACAGGACTCTCTTAAAAGGATTCATTTGAAGAATTAATTTTGTTTTTTAATTTCCCAAACGTTAAAGTAATTTGTCTTATGATGTGACTTACTACTGATTTAAAACTACTGTGGGTTAAAAATTATGCTGTCAGGACAATTACTTACATCTTATATATATGTATAATGAATTAATTATTATATTATATTTTTATTGTTAGTCATATACATATTTTAATGTTTATTATATTAGGTCGACTGGTCGTTTTCATTTTAATCTTCTTGGAAGACTGAGCTCTTTAATCGGTAGCATTTTTACTTCGTTGTTTGTATGTAGTTGAATAGTAGCCTGGTATTTGGAGCTCTTTACTTTAATTTCTTCACTAACTGATCGTATATGTAAATCTTTATGTATCTCATCGTTTCGAATGTACCTTGGTGCGTTAACTATAGTTCTGAGAATTTTACTTTGTTTCAAGAAACAATATCAAAAAAAAAAAATATAAAATAAAAATAAAATTTTATTATCGCCGAGTACCGTGAGAGCCTGCCAACGCTAAGCAAAACAACTAATAGTATACAAAACCGTATATATATATATATTGTATACTATATTATATGTTTTCTATTGTAATTCTTGTTGTATTTTTTGCCTAATCTAGGTTGCATTTTGAAAACGATCTTATTAGGCTTTTTCTCAAAATAATGTGGTCTGCCCTCGAAATGATGCACTTTTCTCAATCCAATCCTTTTTTCTTTTCTATTCATTAGTATTCATTTGTTGTTTTAAAAATTATTAAAATCGGCTTAGAATAGTTTGCGTTTGTTAAAAGAATGTTAAAAAATTGGTAAAATGCTGCCGGGTCCAATTATTGCTAAGACTAAGACATCTATGTGACCCCATAAGTACAAATAAAAAAAGGAAATGTTTTTTGCAAAATGTAAATAAAACTCTTTAAAATGATGAAAATGTGGTTTATTTTACTAATAATTCAAGCACTCTTAGCGACCTTAAGAAGAATTATACGGTCATCAACTATGTTAAGGTGAAATGGGACTATCAAAAAAGTAATGTGAACAAAATCGCGCAGTGTTCTAATTGCGTAATGGTCCTCATAAATCTAACTCTCCTGATTGTCCAAGCAGGGCTTGTTACTTACGCACTAAATCGCGTTTTCAGTCAAACCGCGCTAGACCACAGGCAAGAGTACCTGATAGTGTGCCAATCCAAATCTACATAAACATGAAACAAATCGTGCAGGCCTTCTTGGGTCTTAATGACTTAATTTAGTTTATATAAGTATGAATAAATAGTTGTTATTTTTGTTGTTTGAATAGCTGACAAACTGATATTATCATTTCGCAGGTCTGGACTGATAAAAGTTTTTAGAATCTTTATACCTAACTTTCGATGTGTTTCGCTTAATAAGTGAGATTGGTTTGGTATTTTATGGGGACTCTATCATCCAGTAATCAGGTAGAAATTAGATTCAAAATGATGATTTCTTTGATAATAAGAAACAAAAAGGAAATGGGCTCAGAGTTTCTTAAACAGTGTTCCGCAAAACATTCCTCAGTTCTCTGCTATGAGTACGTTTAAAATTTAAAATACTTTATTTTTGTCAGCCGGCAAGTGCAGAGCTTTAGACAGCCACGAAATGTATCAAAAGGCTGATCTCAAGGAAAGCACATCTTCAAAGCGGAAATGGTACTTGGTGCAGACTAAACGAAGATAAAGTACAGCTTCTTGTGCTCCAAGCAAGTCTTTACTCCGCACGACCTCTATAGCTCCGTTGTCATTGATTCACCCTGCCCCATGGATCTACCCATTCGCGAAATACACGTCGACGAGCTCATTGAAGACATGAAATCCCTAAAGGCTTTCAAGCCCCCTGGCTACAACAGGATTGACACAAGAGCTTTGCAGCTGTTACCGATTGTGGTATATGCACATATAACGGCAATATTCAATGGTATACTGAGGGTCAGTCACTTCCCCTTACAATGGAAGTGTGCTGAGATCATCATGATAGCTAAGCCCGGCAAAGTTGAGAATTAAACTGAATCGTATCGTCCTTTCATCTTGCTTGCAGTACTTTCCAAAATGCTCGAAAGCCTTTTTTTTTGCGTTGGTTATTGTCGCTGCTGGATGAAGGTGCCCTGATTCCAAAGCACCAGTTTGGTTTCCAACCATGAGGCTCCAAAAGAGTACAACCGAGTTGTTCAGTACATTATCGAAAACTTCGAGACGAAGAATTACTGTTGAGCCATCTTCCTGGATATAAGGGAGGCATTTGATAAAGTCTGCACCATGGGGTTCTTTTCAAATTAAAAAAAAAAATCAGCCTACGACATATTGCCTCTTCTGAAGAAGACAGGACATTCTACGTTCCACACAATGATGCTAGTTCTGACATAATACGCATCGAGGGTTCCACAGGATAGTGTACTGGGTCCTATCCTGATTCTGGACAAAAAGCTTATCTGGCAGAAGCATATTGACAGGAAGAATAAGCAGTTCGTTTCGAAAAATGGAAATGAACTGACTTTTAAGTCACGGGTCACAGCTCAGTTTGCGTTATAAAATCATTTAGTACAAGACCATGATTAAACCAAGATGGACACACGGCATCTAACTATGGGGTACAGCATTGAACTCAAAATGAGAAATTCTTCAACGTTTTCAATCGAAGTTTCTGAGAAGAGTAATGGGAGCTTCGTTTTATGTACGAAATTCACTGCTGCACCGAGACCTTAGGGTGCCACTGGTTAAGGATGAAATTCATATGTACAGTATCTTACATGTGATGAAGCTTGAGAATCATCCGAACTCGCTTGCTTTAGGTCTGCTTGACAAAAGTTTTCAAGCCAGAAAGCTACGTGTACAGGTCGATCTACCCTTTCGTTTCCCTTTATCTAATTGATGTCTTCTGAAGTTTCATGTCATGTAGAATTCTCTCTTTATAATTAGATTCACTCATTGGCCTTTCTTGAACCAATGGCACATAAAAATAAACATAAAAAAAAAATAAATAATACAAGCGACCTTAGTATCGACAACTTGAACATTGAAAACGTTGACAAATTCGAGTATCTTGAAAGCCAAATTACATCATCCGGTGGAGCATTGGACGATGTAGGCTGCAGAATTCGTAAAGCCAGAGCTGCCTTTGGACAATTAAATAGATTCTGGCGAGAACGGAATATCCGGCGAAAACCCTAAATACGAGTCTTCAATGTATGCATAAAGTCGGTGTTGTTATATAGTTTTGAGACATGGTTCATTACCAGTGTCATTGTCAAGAAGCTCCAAACCTTTGTCAATCGATGGCTCAGAAGTGTATTACGTATATGGTAGCCCCGAACCATGCGCCTTTCGGAACTTTACGAACAAAAACCAATAGAGATTGAAATTCACAAGCGCAAATACGGTTGCTTGGAGCACACGCTGCGCAAAGATTATGATGAGATACCGCATATTATTCTGGAATGGAACCCACAAAGCAATCGACCCAGAGGCAGACCTAAAATGACCTGGCTCAGGACGCTCAACCAGGAGACCGGGAAATCAATAATCGACTTACGAGCAATGGCGCGAAACAGAGAGCATTGGAAATTCTTTGTGAATGACTACGTTTATTATTTGTTTAAATTATGAATATGTCCTTAATAATAATAATAATAGTTTTTAAAATACGAATATGCTTCTAGTTTTAAAAATTATAAGATTATCAGCCTAGTACAAGTAATGTTATGGCTGTTTAAAATGTATTCATTTTTTACTTTTGTACTTTGACTACTAAGTACAATATTTTGTAGAGAATTTTTTGTCGTTATTATTGTATTTTGTTGTAACAACCATATACGAGTATAAGTAGTAGGTATAATATTTTATACAACATTTGTTTTAATTTCATTTTCTTTACATTTGGACACTTTAATATATTACAAGTACTTATGCAATGTAGTACTCTGAAAGTATCTCTCTATTTTTCAGGTATATTTATCTGTATATATCTGCAGTTCTAACTATATTTGTGTCTGTCTGAGTGAGTGTTTATGTTTTTTGGAATCTATGTATATTTTATTAGGTTCAGCATTATATCTTCTTCATTGCCTTTGTTGGTCGGTTGGTCGTTGTTATGCTTTAATTAAAACTGTTGACCGCTCTTTGGGGCAATGAATGAAACCCAGACTCATACCCATAACCATACCCACAATCAAATACATCTCATACACCTCCGTAGCATCACTTTCATCGCTTCACATCATGTCGTATCTGCACATTAATGTGACTTATAATTAAGGTCCATTCGGTTGAGTTGGTTCGCGATACAAAGTCGTCTTAAGGCAAAAACTTTTAGTTATCATCTTCGCTAGCCACATCAAAGCGTAAGTATCTGCCATGAACAGCCACCCAGCCAGTAGTATACTCACTGCTACTGAGATACAATTGCAAATAAATATAAAATAAACGTTTGTTGAAAAAGTTGGCGATTGAAGTAAAAATTAAGCCTCATCTGAGGATACTAGTTACAGGCAAATTAACAAATAACAAAAGGTGACTTTGTTGAATCTTATTAGCCACTTGTTGCCACAGCTAAAGAATTTACCACGGATCCACTTAAATTGTAACACAAATTGAGGCACATGTTCTGCTGTATCTGTGGTACTACTTTGCTACTTTTGTATATGTGACTCTCACGAAGTATTGAAGAGGTTTGGGTGTGAGTTTTCGTATGGGTTCGTGTGTTCTAATTATTTTTGAAAATCTTTGCGGCAACCTCAACTCAAATCAACTCAACTTAACTCAAAAGAAACCAAACTCAAACTGCTCAAAGTAAAATACTCAAATGATTTAATGAAAGTCTCACGATAATGGCAGCGGCATGATTAACTATGTGGAATATGTGGAGTATGGCTATGTTTGATTGTATAAGATGAAATCGGCGGCATTTTGTGGTTTCTGTTGTTTTCTAATTTAAATTTATGTTTATGAGTTATGACCACAATCGAATCGAATCGGCCTAAAGAACAAAAGAACTGCCATCTCCAGACCACTCCGTTACCTCTACTCAGCTAGTTACGTACTTAAAATTTGGATTTCATAAACTGCTTAAGCCACCCACCCACAAATGCTGCTTATGCGGAGTACGACTAAATGCCTTAGAAGCGCTATTAATTTTTAAGGCATACCACAGCCACACCACTTGGGCTTGTCTGTTTTGCGCCCACATCACACCTCTTACGACTCACGGTACTTGGCATTCGACACTCGGCATGGCAGGCTGGCAGCATGCTATGGACTTGTGAATTGGAAGATTAATTTTCGGGTTTAGATTAGTTTTATGTAAGATGAATGGCATTGCGCGCAATGAGTTATAGCCATCAACTTGTCTTCTTCTTATAGTTCTACCAACTGACTCCTCAACTTCTCACTATGCAACTACCTAACACAATTTTATGTAACCCCATCCAACCACATAACTCGGAAATATTTAATATAAAGAGATATTTTTTGACATCTATTGATAACCAACAGAATTGTGATCCATATATGTATGTAAGTAGTACACTTAAAATCAATTGGTCTCATGTAAGTAAAGTAAAGATCGAAACAATTATTATTGTGTTAGAAGAAAATTTAAATACAATTACACTTTATTCTTTAACTCACTCAACTTCCCTTACAATAGTACAAGGAAAATATACTTATACTATTTTTGTTTCCCTTTCATCATTTTGTTTAGCTCTAAATTATTTATAAAACAGAAGGAGAATGCTTTGTTCAGTTGTTTGCTCTGTTCTCTATTGGGACATATTTAGCCGATTCCTTTGCATAAAAATATCATATATACCTATTTTACATACCAACCAAAATCATCCACATAAATCAGTATATGGTATGAAACAGAAACGAAAGTCAGAACTTTCCTATTCAAAAATGCAATACAATTGGTCTCGACTGGGCTCTTCTGAACATCTCCAGTAGTATATGATTATATTATACTCATATATATGTATTTACATTCCACATACATACATGACTGGAGATAAGAGAAAAACAAACGAAACTACTCATTCTTATATGAACTTGGATGCTTCATTTGTATATTAGTTAAAATACATTATTCAATAAGACTTCCTTGATTTAACTGTACTAAGATTTAACAAATCATAGTTGGTTGATAAAAACAAATATTGTAAATTATTTTATAAAAAAAAAAAAAAAAACGGGGTTTGTGCAAGACAACTTTATGTAATGGAATTTTTTTTTAATTACTATTTTTCATGTCCTCCTACTACTAAAATGAATAAAAGTCTTTAAGGCATTTTTTCATATATACATATCATATACATAGGCATATTTTGAATTGAAAATATGTATTGTGCATTCATCACAAGTGATACCTTTTTCTTATGTTTAAAGCAATAATGCATAAATGCATTCTTAATAAAATTCCAGAAGCATATCAGACCAATTTGCGATTTCTACAATTTAAGTGAAGCGTAGTTGATTCGATACAGATCCCCAGACTTGGTTTCAACAGTTCGTAATACAAACCATCATTCTGATCACATGAAACACACTTCATTTCCTTCAAACTATAGATATTCGGCTTGGGGAAAAAAGGGACTCCTCATTTTGTAGTTGCAGAAGATGACAAGTTATTTGAGGACAACATACAATTTATCATCTTTGGCAAAAGGATAATGCATTATTAAAAAAAGAATTCCTTTCGACTGATGGTTCTCAATGTCATGAATTTACCAACTAGTTGGAACTATTTAAAGATCATAAATATGCAAATCAAATTAAAATTGAGTTTAAATGAATTTAGCTTCTTCCACTGGATATTTCTCTCAAACTATTGTCCGATTGCGCTATTATATGTTTTATTGGATACGAAAAATCACAGTTCATATTAAGGTGATAATTTTTTGTATAAAAAATATTATAAGTTATTGATATCTTGAAACAATCTTTCATTATTTAAATAGAGAAGTTTTCCGAGAAGAAAAACAGAAGATACCTTACACCTTAAGACTCTTAAAAGTAATGACTCACATTAAGATCGACATTCCGATTTTTAACATTACAACTTATAAATATAGTACATACATAATTGATGCAATTCAAAAGCTTATGTCACATTTAAGTTAAAGTTTTTTTTATTTTAAAGCATCGACTTGTATAATATTATTATTTTCAACTAGTAACTAGCTCACTATTTCGGCTTCAATTGGGTTTATTGTAAAGAGCTTCTTGTGTATTTAGAACTTATCTGAGAGTCACGAACTCATAATGAATAAAATAAGATTTTCTTCGGAGATAAGTTTACAGTTTAGATATGAGGTGGTGTTTCCTGGTCTTGGTTATATTACCTAAATTGATTATTAATATCTGATAAATTTATAAAGTCCTCTTGATTATACGGATACCATATCCGAGTCAGTCTCTGCATATACGATATTACAATAGATGACAACTTATAAAATCTCCTACGCTTAAAAAAAAAACTTCTTAAAAATAAATAAATAAATAAATGCTGTTAAAATTTTAAAACCCGCAGTGACAAAAATAAGCAATATTATTACAATTCGAATGAAATTTACAATACTCACTATAAATGCACTTGGTACCAAAAGATACAAAACACATATATGTACGTAGAAGCATGTACATATGTTTTGTATTTACTAGCATCTGAGTTCTGAGAAAGCTGATAAATATTAAATGCGATTTGATACCAAGTTGAGTAAAGCACTTGAAATGTTGGTAGATAGATAGATAAATAGATAGATTGGTTGGTTGGTTGAGTTTGGAGAAATTAGGATGAACAACATGAACTGTTTACATAACCATTTTACACGTAAGCTGCATTAACTAGAATTCGAATGCAACACGTTGCTAATATTGAAATAAAACAAAATCTCAGAAGAAACAGATATATCGTACTTGCTACGAATAAAATGCATAGGAACGGAAGACCAATTCATTTTGAAATAAAGTAGTTGTAAATTGAAATCAGTGTATGGTAGAATCGATGAAAAGACATTTACATATCAATTCCAAAAATTTATTATGAAATCGACACGCCACTTCATGATTTTATAATGTTTATAAATGCAATAACCTCAATGGGTAGAAAATTATAATAAAATATGAACATTTTTTTGTGGTCATATTGTCACGACTTTGATTTAGACTGAGGCAAAACCAATTGAAGATAAAATAGAAAAACAAATTTATTGGTAAACAAAGGGTTTAAGAGTGTAAATGATTTGTACGTACGCGTATGTTATAATATATAAAATACTCGAATCATCTACTAAGTTCTATTGTATTTAAGAGGGATTATTTATTCTTTGTATATCCACTAAAGTATCTGTTAGAATGGGGAATTTTAGTCTTTTAAAGCAGAAATATATAGATTAAATTAGAATTAGTTCTTTGTTGGAAGTCTAAACACATTCTGGTCAGGGTCAGGTTAGTTTTAGCTTTCTTTCAGGCAAATACAATAGCAATAAGAAGAAAATAGCATTAAATATTGGTAAAAAGAATATACCAGATACCAAATGGGTGTCTTCTCTTAGCTGCTGCCAGTATATTTTAGTGTCACAAATGCATAGCTTGACAACGGTAACAAATATAAAACTAAAATGGCCCAGCCGAATGTTAGCAAAGAATGGAATAAGATGATGACGACGAGAAATGGCAATAAAAAGAAATCGACAGGACTCACGACTCGACTCGATTTGGAAACCACATTGCAACGAAAGTGATTTTAATAATAAATGAAGGAAAACCAGTAAGAAATAAAAGAAGATGAAACGAAGAAAATGCTAAAACAGACAGAGAGACAGAATGCTACAGAAGAGGAGAATGAACAGATGGAAAAAAAGTCAATAGAAGGAAAAGGTTATAAAATGACATAACATAACGAATGCAGAGCATCGTTGAACTCTACTGAACCGAACCGAACTGAACTAAATAGGGCATAGTAGGACAGTTGTAGGACATGACGACATACACATATAGACACACTCAACTATTATAGAACTGTATTCTGGCCTAGTGGCAAAGAAAGTGACAAGCGTCAGTGAGACCAACTATAGATATACTAAATGACAAATAAGCACAACCAACAAACAGCACTACAAAGTCGTAAAAGGTTGAAAAGAAGATGCAGACAGAAAATGACAACCAAAAGCCAAAAGGACACTAGTGTGTACAATTTAAGCACAAGAGAGAGAATAACAACAGTAAAATGTAATAGCCAGCAACAAGGACTTCACTACATTGTAAGACTCCAAACCGAAAATATGGACGGCTATAATACAACGTATGCATAATTTTCAAGCAAAAATAACGCATAATAAATGTATGAATACTACATGAATTAACATAGAAATGAATATGATTAATAAAAAGAATATACAATATAAAATATACATTCAATTCTTTCCATAGATTTGCATCAAGATTTCAATTAATTACAATTAACCAGTGGATCCGGCACTGTTGACTTGGGAAAACTTTAAGTAAACGCAAAAAAAAAAAATACTACATTTACAACTCCACAAATTCAAAATGAAATAATACTTTTCTGCGGAGAAGCTATAATAGCTAACATTATTGGTCATGCCATAAACGCTGCTGCTTATAGTATTTTAGTCGACTATAGAGCAGATATTTCCGGTAAAGACTCATTACTAAAGAGCAGCTTTCAAGAGGCATTAGATTCTTTGGAAAAGAAACAATTATGATTCTTGATAAATTCATTTCTTGGCTTTGTCGAATTGGAAAGAATGGATACAAAAGTAATAGCTTCAGGGATTGATGGATTCATAAAAAAAAAAAAAAAAAAAAAAAAATATGTTAGCCTGGGAACGATGGATTTCCCACTATGCTGGTACAATTGAAGGAGTCCAACCTAGTATTTTAAAAGCGACATAAAAAAAATCAATGTATATATTTTCATAACGCCAACCATAGGCTTAATTTAGTTGTGAATGATTCCAGCACTGTACCTAGTACAATCAAGGATATTCTAAGTTTTTTGTATAGAATCAAGAACAAGAAGAAAGTATGCTTCCAAAA
This sequence comes from Amiota albilabris, assembly GCA_037040105.1. Taxonomy (NCBI): domain Eukaryota; kingdom Metazoa; phylum Arthropoda; class Insecta; order Diptera; family Drosophilidae; genus Amiota; species Amiota albilabris. The sequence continues at coordinate 30,597 of JBANCV010000394.1, forward strand.
TACCCATGCTTTGTAAAACTATATGATCCCATATATATATATATATAAAAGTATTGCAATATTTAAGGAAAAGTTCGTTAAAATTTTCAAGGGATTGCAAAAACTAACTTTGGAAGGAATCAGCAATATCCAAATCCAAAAAGAAAGTGTGCTTCCAAAATACCCATGCTTTGTGAAACTATATGGTCCCATATATATAAAAGTATCAGCTACATTGCGCTGTATTGACACCGATATTTCTTATTTGCGTGGTTATCATATCTGAATATTCAGCTTTGATCAAGCTGGTTGCTAATGTATTCAAGTCAAAAAGTTTGGACTTAAAGAAAGGTGCAAAGTACTACATAGGAAGAATTATTGAACTTGTATCCAACGATCGTGAATATGCAGACATTCGCATGTATACCAAGCTGACAAGATTGCTGAATATATTGATAATAATATAGAATCACCCAGGCTAGTTTCTATACAGCAGCATGGATAAAATCACTAGGCGACAACATAAGTGGAATGTTGGAAACGCTCAATATTCATTCCATACATAACTCATCGCTGAAAAATAAAATAAATAATTTTAGGAAATTCTCATTATTTTTGCTTCATCCGGCAAAAGTCGAATTTATGTTGCAAGCTGCACGTTTCAAAGAATTTTATTCTCTGGCTTTCCATGTACAAATGCCAAAATAGAGAGATCCTGGACTACTTTAAAATGAGTAAAGACTTGGCTGTGATCAACAATGAGAGACCAGACTAGACTTAACGGTACGTAATTTTAATATTATATTATTTATTATTATTATTTTTATTTATTTTATATATTTTATGTTAATTTATTATTTTAATCCCTAGGTTTAGGTCTCTTGAGCGTTCACAAAAGAATGGTTAAGAAGAATCTAGAGAAAATAAATGCCGATGTTTTAAGCAATTTTAAGAATAATAGGCTTATGTTATTTTTAATTTGTATGTATTTTGAAAACAAATAAAAAAAATTATGAATTGAATTTTGTTTAGTGTTTTTCTATTTATTAAGTGTGTGTATTTTATTAATTAATATCTTAACTGCCATTATATGCATTTGTCAGACATGTTCTATCTTGATAAAAATTTCTTCTTATTTGATGTAAACATATTTAACTCATGTTCTTCATTGACTCATAACTTCCAGTCAATTTCAGTTTTCAAATACATATATTCAAATTTCATGCAGACAATCAATAATCGATAAAATAAAAATAAATTTGAAATTTGCATAAAATAAACTTCATTGATTCCGATTTAAGGAACAAATCAAATAAGTATATAAATGAATGGCTATTTTTTTTTTTTTTTAAGATAAATTTACTGAATATACATTTTGGTGTTAGCTTCAGCAACAAATGGAATATTTATAGACCAGTAAGCAATAATATTGATTAACTTGGCATGTCTTTGGATCGTCGATTGACTTAGAAACATCATATAAGGTTAAAAAAAAACCCCAAATTACTATAGCTGGAAATCATTGTAAAACTTAATAGTGCGAATTAATAAAGCAAAATAAATACTAAAAGAAACTAAGACAGAAATAATTGTGAAGTCCCGGAAAAATATTCAGTGTGTTTTCTTTTGAGAAACAATGTGGATTATGGGTTCTGGATATCATTTTTAACAGATATATTTAATATTTAAGGAACATAAGAAGAAGTTATACTTCTATTAGTTAAGTCTATTGCGAATTTGTCCAATTAATATTTGCAGAGTTAAGATTCTGTCCTATGACAATCCAATATATATTATATATACATACGATATACTACTGATATGCTGATATCTCAAAAAATGTTCAAGTTGAAAAGTTTGGATGACAAAATATGTGTGACATGAGTCCTTTTTACATAACCTTAAGATCAAATGCATACATTTCGATTTTATTTACAGCACAATATTTTCCTGAAATTAACTGAATTAGTAATCGTGGCAAAAATTATAAATATACTTTCTCTACTCTAGATTCAATCAAACCAAAATACTAAAGGTCTCTGGGAAAAAAGCACCTGGTCAGAAGTACTTGCCTAGATTGATTCGTATTACTCGCATAATATTAATATATCCTTGTTAATTTTTTTAAATGTACAAGATTTAAAAGGAAATTCAGCTGAAAACTATACTGAAAGCTGTCTGGTTCTATGGCATACAATTGAAGGAAACTGCATGTTATTCAAATGATTCAAATCAAAGACTTTTAGAATGATGTGTAGTGGTTCATAACTACAATATTAATAGTACAAATAATGTGATTATGTCAATTTACATATTAACCACTTAACATTAATTTCACTTCTATATATATACTATTATATAACACTGCTCATATAGGGCGTTGTATGTAACGCTTTCACTCAATCTATACTGAAACAATTTTATACAATAACTTTTTCTTTTTTTTAATAATATTTTTATCCTAAACAATCGAGTATCGACATACTTACATTTTTGATTTCTTCAATTAAAATATGTTTAATTTTAGGATGAATTTTTCACAAAATTACCCAAACAAATTTGTGTTTTCTTTGTTCAAATAAATAGGTATAATGCTTAGATTCTTTTTTTTTCCCGAATTTTTTTTTTCACTCTTAGTAGTGTTGGGCAATTTTTTGGTGCAGGTTGGCAGCATTTCGATAATATCGTTGTTTTTTGTGCTCTCACAGCGCTGCTTTTTTTTTTCTTGATATGAGCATCCCGTTGTTTTTTTTTTTTTTTTTTGACGAGTAGAGAAATTGGTTATGGTATAGAGTGTTTCTGTTTATAAATGTCTAGAGTAAGACAGTGGGATATAGGCGTCAAATCTGCTGCAGAAGATCAGACTAAATCGTTTACAGGCTTTAAATGCATGTGCTTTTTTGAGCGAGCGCGTAGCAAAGCGTTGTGACAGCTAGTATTATATAAATTAACAGTGCGTTACTCTGACAAGAAGTATTAAGAGACGAATGAGAAAATCATTAAAATTGAATTTTAGTTTTTTTTCTTTTACCACAAATATAATCAAAAAAGTACAGTATAATTTCAATCAACATCCATGTTTACAATCAAAAAGTCCAAAAATCTTATCTTTTTTTTTAGAAACTACATACTTTTTCACATACTAAGTAAATTTTAAAAGTAGTAATATTAGCAAAACCAAACATATTTGTACTTTGATAGCGATATCAAAGAAGCGTGTCAATTGACGGTTGCCATAAAAGTGATATCGTACGATATCTCGTTGAATTCTTATATTAATGTTTCTATCGGCTCGAATGAAATCAGCATCGTTGCGAAGCGGCAGTGCATCGTTGATTAGAAACCAATTTTTCCAATTACACGTGGACGATAGGCGAAATGCACTGGGACGCGTTACTATGTCAGCTCTCTCTGTCCCGTTCGCATTGACATTATGCTCAACTCCGCTCTGGATGCCACCAAAGTAGGGGAAGACATCCTCGTGCAAGTATATACGGCGATTGCAATATGGACAGTAAGTGGCATCAATTCGCGTTCTCTCGAATTCCCAAAGGCAGGACCAGCAATATAAATGTCCACATATAGTGATGACAGCATTGCGTACGTCGCCACCGCAAATCAAACACATAAAGTTTTTAACTGCGGAAGGACGATTGGGCGTAGAACGGGGTCTAACATTTAATGCTGCAGGAGCTAAGTTTTGAATTGGCCTTATATTGGAAGATGGATTACGTATGTCAACATTTCCCAAACTTGCTGATCCTCTGGAGCCAAAACGTACTTCTTGTTCACGATTTCCTTCTCGTTCTGCATGCAGTTCGTGAATCCCATCAACTGGAACAATAGGTCGGTTGATTGCTCCTCTAGAGCTAGAAGGTAGTTCATCCAAGCGTATGATCTCTTCGCGATTTACTAATCTTTCAGCTTGCAATTGCTGAGCCTCAGCACTCTGTTGTACCAAATCTGTGGCAGCAACTTCCCTTACCGCATCGACTACAATTTGTCTTACAAGTTGACTTACAACTTGAGCTACATCATTTGGAACATTATCATGATTTGATTGCAACTGATTTACTCGAAATCTTGGAACCGCCTGTGATTTATTTCTTTTTCGAAAATTATTCTTTGCTATATATGCACGACGCGAACGTGGGTCGACTACATAGCTAGCACGTTTACATATAATTTGGTTTGTTGGATTGTTACAAGAATTCGAATCCATTTGTTAATCTTTTATCGTTAATAAAGTGAAATTTCTGCTTCAAATTTTTTTCTTTATTCACAGACAGTATTTTCTATAATAGCAACTGTCAAACGTTAAACTTCGTTATATAATATTGAATTGACAAATTTTTCAAAGACGAGAAAAATGTCTGATTATGAAAACAATTATAAAATTTTTTCTTTCTTGAATACACACAAAGGGCATTCATTTTGCGAATTGCAAAAGGAGTACGGTAAGGTATTATTAGATATTGTATTATACATTCGATTCGCTTCAGTCAGATGCGTCAATTTTGCTTGTGTTTTTGTTTTTTACCAGAAACCTTCTTTAAATTTGAATTTCTTAACGTCCAATCGTCGATTGCACGCAGCATTATACACTGTATCTCCTCTATCAAATAGTTCTTACATGGTTGCAAGTCCTAGATATTTTCCAGATTCCTATACCTCATTAAATATCATAATTCACAGGATTTTAAACATAGCAAAAGTTTTTATTATTATACATAGTATCAAGACAGCACACACGTATTATATACGTTGTAAGGACAGTCTTACTTCTACTTTTCTAAGCACATGTTTCCTTTGTATGATCTAAACCAGGGCTGTCCAATCTGGGCTACAAACTGGGGTGGTTGGGTCGCAAGGAAAATTATTTCGCGTTAAAAAAAAAAAAAAAAAAAAAAAAAACGAGGAGAAAGATGAACCTGATGAAGTGATGAGAAGCAAGATAAAGGTCTCCTGGCAGGGGTCATCCAACGACACGTACAAAATACAATTAATGTGATAATATTTCCGACTGTTGTTCGGAAACTAATGCGTCAATATCTGGTTCGATTGACGAAGTTGTTATCCAAAGACAGTTCTCCAGACGTTCTTCCAACATATACAACGTTCATAAGACAGCTGAAATGGGTTTCACTGAAATCAGCTTGACTCAGAACAATTTTTGTTTAGTTGTTTATAAGTGCGATATCATTATGCTATTATTGAAATCGCCATATGCATAAAATATGTTGTGCTTCAACCCTCAAAATAATTTTTTTTTTTTTTTTTTTCAAAAATACTTAGTACAAAATAAACATTAAATATGAAATTTTCTACTTGATTTTGCAATGATTTTTTCAGTATATTATGTGCAAAATCACATGGCCACACTGCACAAAACAATTTTTGGCAAACAGCTGAATATCAAAACTTTTCAATACGCTAAGCGTTTATAAGACATTTCAATTCGTTTCATGAAAATAACGACTTGTTTGAAATGTGCGCTTCATGAAATCGCTTTGTTTGTTCAATTTGCATTGCAAAAGTGTTTATGATTGCATATTGAGTCAAGATGATCTCAGTGAATACTGTATCGACTGTGTTATAAGCAAGGTAATACTTGTTCTAATCATGGACTTGGTGTATATTAATCTTGAAAAAAGATGTTCACATGAGAAAGAACTTCTGAACAATGATGCCATGAATAGAACATGATTTGCATAATACGGGATATTTCTCTCTGTATAGGTATAATTTATAAAATTACAAAAAAGATACGTGATTAAATTTCTTCTCCATGTCAAAAATAAAAACAAAAATAAAATAATATTTATGGAACATTTTCTGCATCAAAATAATTCTATATAAAAGGAATACCACACTTTAAGTTGTGTATGTACCTTACACAAAATATAAAAAAAAAATATTTTGCAACTGTCTTCATTGCACTTGCAAACTTGCTGGAAGCGTGCTTACATCGACTGTAAAAGGATTCGCAAAAATTCAGAAATTTTGATCGTTACTCCGAAATTCAAGAAATCTATTTTCATGCTTCAATCAAATGGGAAAGTGTACTTGCATATTTTTTCCATTTCTGAGAATATACAATGTGCCGAAATGAAAAAGTTGTTATCATTGATTTGAGCCTACCTAAATTACAGTTTGAACGATTACTATTTGAAACATGCTGCTTATCAATTGGCTTTTGCCTTCAAGACGAGTCTCATCATGGCCCTCACACTCATTTAAGTGACCAGTAACATCAACCAAGTTTTCGGCAGCCATGGCATCGTCTTCCATTTATTTCATGAGCCCTTCTTTTATACCAATCTTAGCTGGGGCACCATCCATAACTACCACAGACATATCCAAAAGAGGCAAAGAAAATCGCATTAGTGTTTTTACAATTTTGCTACTTCATACTATAAGTCTAGTGACTTTGTGTGTGGCACTAAAGAATCCATTTCTTCAGTTATAAAACGTTATTCGTCATTAAACGAAGTTTCAAAAAGTTATCAGACAATTTCACTTTTTTTTTTCGCTATGTAATAATTAAAAAAATGCATTGTTCATTGCGGTGTACTTAAATGGCGAGCTAAAAAAATGTCATTCGCCTGTGCTGTGAAGTTTCTGTTTTTTCACTGTTGTCAATTCGGCCGCATCTGTGCCACATTCATACTGCTTTTGGGCAGCGTATTGAAGAGCTCTGATTTAAACAAAAAAAAAAAAAAAAAAAAAACGTTCCTTTTCTCATTATCTGGATCTGGAGAGGGTCTACATATACCAAAATTTACGTAAACTGACCGAATTCATTTGGTTTAGAAGCAACGCTCCTATTCTTTCTCCTTTTAAATATTGTAACAATACCCCCACCCCGTACATTTTCATTAAGGAAAATGGACTGTAGCGTGTACATAGTAACCAATGATTATAGATTACTGTTCAATTCAGTCAATGGAATTTCTAATAAACTTCTGTGATTCGAGTTTTGCATATATTCTTATAAAAATCTCTTGCAAACATGATGGATATACAGCCAACTTATCTGTCTATCTACCATCCAAATTTAAATTCATATATAGCGGATTGAAGGACTTTCCTATGAATATTGTTGCCTGGGCAATATGAATTTAATATTATAAAAGGTAAAGAATTTAAAATATTTCGTTTCCGAAGTGGGCACTGCATTTCAATTGAACAAAGCCAACGATTCGATAAAGCTAGAATATTGGACTGTTAACAGCATCTGACACAAGGAACTGGTATATATAATTATTAAGGTTTCATTGATGAATGAATTTGTATAAATTCAGTTACCATGAAATGTAAGAAATTGTTATTAAGTCCATTAATTGATTGAATTGTATAATGTCAAGTCTAGGTTTTAAGATATTGCAATTGAAATTTGCCATTCCCTAAGATGACACCTGAATGTAATATTTCCTATTATATCTGTTGTGAGTTAAAAAAATGCAAATTCAAATTGAATTGATAGCAAGTGTATTTTTTTTTTATTGAAACCAGCAATAAAACGTATCTGTACCCAATATTAGTTTACCAATTCGAAAACTGAGGGTATAGTATGTATAAGTTTGGACGGACATTGATAAAAACATTATACTCTGATCATATTCCTTATGTACACACTAATGTGAATAAAGCTCAAGTAAAAAATAACTCAATTTACAGTGGGCCATGATGAGAATCAATGTTGATGCGACGATTAATTTGATTCCATTTCGAAAACAGGGGGTTGTTGTTGTTGTAGAATGTGATCCGAATTAATGGTCGCATCAAGAATGAATGTGCCTTGATGCCAACATTAAGAATGGTCAGTCCTGTTAGTGTTGGACAATTTCTGCTTTTCAGTTCATTTTCGATTGTTTTTCTGTTGTTTTGTTGGGCGCCAACAAAAAACAGCTGATGATGGCCTAAAACAATAAACAAACAAAATAGGCAAATTTGAAATTGTACAAATTGTTAATATTTTAATGGAATACGTGGCATGGGGGAGCTGCAAGAATTATTTTCATACCGCATGTAGTTTTCATAAATTTTACATTTAAATTTAGTCAACGTGCGCGTAACAATGTATAAACAAAACAAAAAACAGCTGTTCATGTTTCAAAATATCCACTGTAAAACCAAAAGTAAATCCATCTCGATTTAGTTCACTGTAAAATGGCTATAAATCTAAAGAAATGTTAAATAAAACAAGAAATAGTATAAATAAATGAAGGATACTAAAGGAAAAGAAAATAAAATGAAACAAAAACTAGTAGAACCAAAAAAGTAAGGACCATGTGGAATACTAGCAAGGCGCTTAGGAGGCGTTGAGAGTTAGTGATTTTGTTGCTGTTGTTGTTGTTGCTGTTGTTGTTTTTGTTGCTGTTGTTGTTGTTGTTTTTGTTGTTGTTTTTATTGTTGTTGTTGTTGTTGTTGGACAATAATAGCATCAATCTAAGGCGTATGTTTGTCAGTTTTAGTTTTCATGAGCATGAACTTAAAATAAGATAAAGCAAGTCAGTCACTTAATATCAGAATGAGTGGCCTGTAACATTTACCATTACCAACCTTGGCATTCTTTGTCATGGCATGGCAAAGGACACCAAGGCAGGCAGGATATGCTCAATTGAACATGTTGATTGCTGACACAACGTGCGCATCAACAAAATCATAGTATATATATACATATATATATCTTTATCTATGTATCAAAGCTTGTGTATTCAATTCAGTGCACTGCAACTACTATAGCCATAGCCTTCATTGCCGTTGTTGTTCGCACAATGAGAGAATAGTACCACAAACTCGCTTTAAATGAGGAGTCAATTGAAAATCAAGTTAGAGCTGCTCTAATGGAATTAGTCTTCGTTGTCGTCAACATCAACATCATCGTCATCGTCATTCTTCTTCTCATCAACAACGTAGTTTTAAGGGAAAAAAATTATGAGAATGGAGATGGAGATAGAGAGTCTACGGTTGAATAACTACGATTTTAGAAAACAACAGCAGGAGCACCAGCAGCAACTACAATGGTTGGTACAACTGACTTAAAGAAAAAACCCCCACGCAGCAGCATCATGTTGACAGCAGCTTTCAGTTACTCTAACGCAACAGCATAATCAAAACCAACTAAAGGAAAGCAATGAGCGAAGCGCATAGTTATAGATACATAAATATATATGAGATACATACATATATACATATAAACATATATACATATATACATGCATAGATACATACGTTTATAGAGATATGCACTAGCACTACTAGTAGAGTAAGCTAGCAGAAAAAAGCAAAAACACATTATAAAAGCAATGAAACTTAAAAGCGTGTAAATAAAATTAAAGCTCTACACACACACACACACTTTCCATTTACACAAATGCATACTTACACAGATAGATATAAAGAATATACAAGAACAAACAATGATGATGACGATGACGATGACGATGACGATGATACTCGGATACAAAGATACTTATGTATGTTTGTATATACAAAGCAAGAGTAAAGGAAAGATCATATGAGTGAATGAACCATGGCACATACACACAGATACACACTCATGAATGCACACATTGGTTAAGGTAGTTGGTTGAGAACCAATCAAAGACAGCAATAGCGAAAGCAAACCAAGTGTAAGGAGAATATGTGTTAAAGGACTCATGGAAGGTAGAAAGGAAAGAGCAAGTGTGAAGCAAGGAAGCATCATGCAGATGTATCTAAAGGAGTAAATACTATTAAATGAAAGGAAAAATGCATGGAGCAAAAGCAATGAGCGAAGCGTAAAAGAGCCTTTTGTGCTTAATTGAATTTAAGTGCGAGTAATATTCAATATTGCACACACTCAGATATGCATACATATGTATTTGTACTCGTATCTATTTGCACATTTATAGCCAATTCAATGATAGTCGGAATCAGCAAACTTCCATGTGTTGATTGTCTGAGTGCTGGGTGGATATGTGTACAATTTACTTTTACATGCATCATCATCATCATCATCAGCATCAGCATCAGCATCAGCATTATTAGCATCATCATAATGACATTTCGACAAGCTTTCAATAAAAAAAATAAAATAAAATAAAATAAAACAAAATAAAAACATTTACGACTTTGTCTTTGATGTTAGTCAAATGCAATAAATTCAAACCACCTGCTGCTGCTGCTGCGGATGATGATGCTGCTCCTGCTGCAATAAAACAACAAACGCATACTACCCACGCATACATTCCCCATATTCTGTCCTCTATACCCACAGGTGCCTCAAGTCCAGTTCAATATTAAATTTCAATATTAAATCCTGGCAGTTAAGCACAGCAACATGCAACATCAAATGGCTTTGATGCACTTATATTATTATTGATCTTATTTTTTTTTCTTATTGTTATACAAGGTGTTTGTCAAAAGTTTCCGAACTTTTCAAAAAGAAAAAAAACTACAAAATAGTTTGGAATGAAACTTT
>JBANCV010000395.1:0-41025 GCA_037040105.1 Amiota albilabris
ATAAATGCAAAGTTTCATTCCAAACTATTTTGTAGTTTTTTTTCTTTTTGAAAAGTTCGGAAACTTTTGACACACTTTTGTTCCCTATAGATGCCGAAACCGCTGGAACGATTTTGATGAAATTTTCATGGAAACTCTAGCATTGTTTGGATTGTGTACCCTTGCATACGAAAACATAGACAATCATGAAGACTTTCAACCGAAGTGAAATCTTAAAACTATGAAACAATCATACAAACAACGATTAATGTACTCAATGGAAATGCTAATAAGAAGTTTGCCGTATGCTCATATTTAAATTTAGTTGAAGAAAAAAATAGGGAGTAGGGACGCTACAACAGTTGAACACTAGAACTGAAAGTGATGGCTATTGTCTGTTTAGGCAAAGCATGCCTGATGATGATATATACACAACTTCTATCAGAATGCGAATTGTAAATATTGACTTAGACAATAGATGGAATGGAACATGTGTTTTTTGGAGCGAGTGAAATATATCAGTTTCATTGAGTAACAGAAATTGTGGAACCGAAACCTTCTTGATGTCGCACGTAGTATGATAGAAACCAACTTAAGGTACAAGTTTTATTTTGTTTTAAGTTCCAACTAAAGATAAATTTCCATATACTAACATATGTATTGTATATCTTCTATAGAAGCATTAAACCTCAGTAGTTCATAGCAATAGTTCTGGACCAGGGACCATTTTGATATCATTATTATTATCAAGCACCTCAAGGTTAAAAAATAAACTGTATTAAACTAAAAATAAACTTTAAACGAAACGTTTTCTCCACATAAATAATTGTAAAGTTTAAAAATAACAATAACTAATTGAAAACATATAATTTTTCGTAGATAATTCAATTTGAATCAATTAGATTTTTGAACTTGCATCATCATCTGTACAAAGTTCTTGAATTTTTGGGGCAATATTTTTGCTCAAAATTACACGCATCTCATCACTTACATTGAATCGATTCCTGGAATTGTTTTCAATTATTACTAAAACAGATATTCCTTGTACGAATTTTAGTGAATGCAATTGCTGCTTTTTTATACCAAAACTGCTCCATAGAATCAAAATCAAATGAGTTTTTACGGTTTCTATCATTTTGTAATTCAATATGTTCTTCTTGGATTTCTTCTGCATCTTCAGGAAGAGTCTTGGAAGATAACGCCAGGCGATGAAGGATACAATGCGATATAAGTGCTGACGGATTTCTTGGTACATAATCCTAACCTCGCTGTAGCTCCATCTATCTGTCTGTCATATGAGAGAAAATATTCAGTTATTATGTTCATGAAGTCAATTCCTACGAAATCAACAATTCTTCTTTGATTATATTGTTGTCGCCTAAAAAGCGGATAAAAAAAAAGCTCGCGTTCATTCAAAATTTGAAATCTTTTACAGACCTTATTTCACATATTTTGGGGATCTTGTGGACCGTGCCACTTTATAGGCACAACTACATATACACATATTTTGTTATAATGAACAAATGAAGAAGAGTATTGTATGACGACTACTAATGTTTATCTACTGATTTATATAATGTGTCTGTACAGTACAATAAATTGCTAAAAAAAAAAAAACGACACTTGGCCAGATGTGCAGCACCAACTTCATTTCATTGTCATCATTATTTGCATTTAGAAATCATTATGATTATTAAAATTATAATGAAATTCAGACAATTTACATTGCAATAAAAATAATAACAGTAACAGCAGCAGTAACAACCACAGCAACAACAACAATAATAATAACATAAAAACACCTGAGTAATATAAAATTTTTAATTAGCGAAAAATTGGAAAACTTATAAATAAAAAAAAAAAAAATATACTACAATATACAATATGTATTTATTTTATTTTTTGTACACCTGTAGAGCAACAAGATCTATAGATAAATAGAAACATAGATAGATGGATACATTTATAACTGTCAGCAAATCAAATCTTTTTCGTTGTTGTTTTATTATTATTGTTAATCAAAAATAAAACAAGAAATTAAAAAAAAAAAAAATATTTAAAAAAAAAAATGTAAAAATAAAACAAAATAAAATGTTCACACATGAAATGAAAACATGAGAATTGTTCCCAAAGAACTCAAGGTTTTTCTTGTTTTTGGTTTGAGTTTTGTTCGATTGTGTTGGTCGTCGCGTCATCATTGTTTTTTTTTTTTTTTTTTTTTTTTTTTGGCAGCAAATACAATTTGACATTTGTCAAATGATGATGACGAACATACTCATATACTCATTTACTACCAAAAAAAATATCTTATGGTAAATGGTAACTCACTCATCTCTTTCTACTTATTACTCACTCACTCATCTCAATCTAATGAAATTGAAATTGAAATTGAAATTGTATTTTGCCTTTATAACCAATAACCATGCATACATATTTTTATAAAATATATACAATATATTTTAGTTAAAATATATAGTTAATCGATGTCAGTTTTCAAGGTCAAATAGTTAGGAAAATCAATTAATTACTTGCGCGTGTGATTTTTTTTGTATCTTTCTTGTTAGTTATTTGCTTATTATTTTTATTAATAGTTAAAAACAAAAAAAAATTCAAAAAAAAAAAAAAATAAAAATAAAAAATAAACGAAAAACACAAAAAATTATGAAAATATTAAATAAATAAATAAATAATAATAATAATGTGTGTGTGTTTTTTAAGTTTTTTGGTTCCTAATTTTTCATAAATACTTCCTCAATTGAAAACTAAAATAAATATTGTAGGAAAAGATATCATTAAAAATATACATATATGCTAACTATACACATAAATATCTGTCCATGTCCATGGTGATGGTGATGGTGGTTCATAATTTGACGTTTATGTATCGCATTTTTAAATTATTATTAGCTAAATGAGATTTCAGTTTTTTAGTTTTGCCGACGGCATTTTTCCACTTGTGATGTTTTTTTACATGATTATTTTGTTAAAACAAAGAAAAGAAAGAAAAATTAGATAATGAAGCGGATTTATTTAACGCAAATACCAGTCATGAAGACTTATGATAACACGGTGATAAGCATCGGTCAATGTCCCCCTCTTGGATATATAAAAAATATAACAGCAATTACCAAAATCGAGTCATACTTAATTGGTCAGACTTCATACCCGAAGGTACTACTAGTTTGCACTCCAAACAGTTTTTGGGTTTGTTGTTCCAAATTATTTTCATCTCATTTATGTCCTGGATCATAAAATATAAGTGAAATACAATACTTAACCAACATTCTTTGATTAGAATTTTAAGCACATTGCGGATTGAATAAAACTCTTCTGATCATGGAATCAATATACTAGTATGTAAATTCCTACATATGAATGCTTTCGAAAAGGCATATGAATGGATTCGTACTAGTCTCTTATGTGTAACGTAAAGCACTTAAAATGATACTAATGCAGATAGATCGGATCGACAGACTCATGATCCTATAGCCTGAACAGCAATTGGTGTTTGATTATCTGATACTCTACATTGAGAGAGATGGAATCTGAATTCATTGAATGTATTATGCGTACTTAACTAATCATTTTCTAAATGTAAGTTTATGACATGACATTGGAGTTCTTTTCTTTTTCGCAAATAAGGCATAGAGTATTTTCGGTTTCATTAAATGTTGATTTAAAAAGAATATTTTATGGGTCATTTTGCAGATAGACTTGTTCTTATTGGTGCATCGAAGACTACTTGGGATTCCTTTTCTTATAAAACTTATATTTGGGGTCATAGATTCAGATTCAAAATCAGGTAAATGTTTTGTATCCGCAGTCGGTGTACTAGAATCATCGTAACTTTAGCTTTGAATAGATGTGCAACTAACTATTTATTTATTTAGGCGTGGGGGGGGATTATATCGCAAGGATCAGTTATCTAGATGATAAACTTCTGCCTAGAAGGTCATTTCAACATCATCACAGGTTGTGTTTGCAAACAACCTAGAAATGAAGACTTGTCGACGGGAAGAAACAACAGTGAGAACAGGAGGGGAATAAAAAGCAATAGATGAATTAGCATTAGATAAATAAGGACAGGAAACAGAAAATAACGGATTCTCTACTATCAGTAAAACAGTGTAGCTAAAAAGATGGTTCAAATGCAAAAGTAGGAGTTATGCCATCCAGTAATCCTAGCTGTCCGTCTGTCTGTCTGTATGTAAACTAGTCCCTCAGTTTTTTGTGCTATCATCTTGACACAATAAGTTTCTGTTTCAAATTCAATAACCATGTAAATTTCAAGATCCTATAATTACTGGAGCGTATAGCTCCCATACAAAAAACGTTTTCTAGGGGCGGCGTGAAGAGTATTCCATCTTCGGCATAATTGAAGATACACTTTTTTTTGTTTTTTTTTTTTTTGTTTCTGACCACACATGGCTTTGGGTACGTATATATACGTACATATGTTAGCTAGCTGTTTAACAAATAAATTTCGCCCACTGGGTAAGAAATTCATGTAAATATTATAATTAGTTTAAGGTTAACTTTAAATATAATTATTGTTTTAAGTTGACAGTAAGTTGTCAAAAATAAATAAATAAATGGTGAGTTGGGTCAGTATGACTGAAAGGCTCCATTGATACTTTTCATGGGCTGCATTGGGCAGCATTGACAGTTGACTTGGACCCATGGACTGTGTATTAGACAATACAATAATAAAATTGGTTTAAACAGAACATATGTTTTAATGATGAGAAAAGTCGAACTAAAAACAGAACAGAAAAAATGAAATTGTATATAAATCCTATGAGTTAAGAAATCTCAAAGATTTGTCTAGTGGGTGACTTCTTTTGAGGTGACAAGTATTCCCACGCCCATGGATCATCATGGTATGTGATCATTGGTATGAGGCTCATAGTAAACTTATTGTACTAAATGCCTTCTGTTGAATCTAAATTTGAGAAATTCAAAAGCTTTTACAAATTGTATCTGTTAAATTCTTCTTTTTTTTCACTCTAAATTTCTTATTTTGTGGACTATTAAAATAATTAGCAGTATGAGTATCTCATGAAATGCATTGCACGAGTGACAACAACAACAACAGCAACAATAATCACAATTAAAATAATAAAATTGAAGTTAATCTAATTCAAGTCAACTGAAGTTAAGTCCAAATGCATGTAACAACATACTCACAATAATACAAACAAAAACTTAGATGTGTATATAAAAAGAAAAGAATACTAAAACCAAGTTAAATGTATCTTTTGAATTATATTCATCATCATCATCATCATCATCATCATGATCATTAACTTTACTATTACCATTGAAATACAAAATGTGCCGTCGCGAAGTCTTTTTCTAAATTGTGCGACATGCACGACGACCTTAATAGCTTCTTTTCACATCGTAAAATACTGTAACATCGTTTTCAACAACCAACATAATCATTATCACCACACCATCACCATCATCATCATCATCACAGAGACATACATACATATCTCTTCATCTCATTTGTCCATCTCCTTAAGTAAAAGCTACAATACAATAACTAACCACCAATGATGTGTGAATGAGTATCTACGAAATTTAGACGCACTTAATTGTTTCACGAAATGTTTTTAAATGCTCCGCGCTCTATTTAAGACAGACAAACAAAGACAAAGACAAAAATCCCCGAAATTTAGGTTGACAAAAATCTTCTATTCACATGAGAAACACAAATACTTACAGAGGTTTTGTCTGAATAGTTAAATACAAGAAACTTATTAAAAGCGAAGCAATTTAAAAAAAAATTGAATTAATTAGTTCAAATTAAAAATAACAAAAATAATATAATAAAAAATAAAAGAAAAGAAAAGAAAAATCTTGAAAATGAAATTTTTATTCATATTTTTTATGTTAATGGGCGACAAATGACAACAGCCAACAACAAAAATAACAAAAAGAATGATACAAATTAATTCAGAAAATACAAAATAAGAAAAAAGAATAATCACTGAAACCACTCATAATGACAATGATGATGACGATCACGACGATGTTGATGATAATGATGTTGGTAAAACTTTTGTATCTTCTGGTAATAAAATGTCATTTTTCATTAAAGAATTAAGTTGCTAACTAAAACTAACATATGCCTTGCCATGCTTAATTATTTAGTTTAACTCAATCATTCAATAATGATGAGTTAATTTTATTATTGTATATATTATATAAATTAAATAATATTTTAGATTTTTTTTTTTTCTTTGTACCTTTGCTCTAACTTAGTCAGAAATAAATGGTTATAGTAAGAACTTGAAAATAAATATTGTTCACTTACTTTGACTTTCAATACAAAAATGTACTAACTAATCATTCATTAAGATATTGATTGGTTGGTCAGCAACCAGTCCAGCAACTTTGAATTGATCAGATCAGATCAGACTTCTATTTCTGATATCATGGAACTTATTTCTCTCTTAACTGATCAATCAAAATCAGTTGAGTCAATGTAAGTAATAAGTATTAAATTAAAAACAAAGAAGAATTTTGTTGAATTATTAATTCTAAATGTTTTTTGATTATCCTGTGATACTAAGATTTATCGCTGGACATATTAAACTTTTACAATTATTTATTTGACAAGTTTTAACAATCTTGAAATCATCATTAAATATTATAAATAAAGATAAGTTTTATTCGAAGGAAGATGAACAACAACATCAAATAAATTATCACAAGAAGTAGATTAGGTATGTAACGATTCCGATATATCAATGGATGGATGTTTGTCCGATGATGATATACCTTAAATTAATAGTTTTCAAAAAGTTTTAGCACAGAGATCAAGAATTAACGTATTTGGGACAATTTTATATGACAGAAAGATTTCGTTATTTGGAAAGTGAGGCAACATTTATTTTTACAAAAGCTTTTGTTTTGCGTGACAAATTGTGTACATTCACCTTACAATCTTCTATGGATATTCTGATGAAAAAAACAAAACACTTTCTCGTTACTTAAAAATACATAAATGAATAATGTGGGGATCATATGGATAACGTTCCTGGAAAGTCACAACAGACAATTTTATTAAAGAAACAAAAGACAAGATGACTTTGTCAAAGATGAATTCTCATCCTGAGTAAGAAGTAGTTGAATCGGGATCGCCGATTACATACAACAATAATTGAAATCAGTAACATATCGGCAAAATGTTGAATCATTTCCCCCACCGGATCAGAGATTGATTTATTTAATATTAAACTTAATTTTATATATTATTTTTGTAATTTTTTATCATTATTTATTTGTATATATTCAATCCCAAAAGTAACACCAAAAAGTTTTAATTTATTAAATCAAAAAAAAAAAATAAATAAATAATCTATGAAATCAAGAAAACTCCTTTCCAATTTCCTAACTAACATATGTATTTTCTCAATAATTAATGTATGTATATGGTGCTATTCATAATCATAAGACGCTTTAAAACATTGACTTTGAACTTAAAATATAATTTAATAAGAAGCTTGTTGAAAAGGTTTTTATTTTTTCATATTATACGAACTATGTAATACATTTCCCTGTCTATGAGAACAAGTTATTGATGCCAGAGCTCAAATCATGACTCAGTCCTGTTAACTTTTGTTCTTATGCTGGTATTATTTTTGGTATTTCAAAATCATCATCATCAGGCAATCAGTCGAATATGGGCATAGGACATGGGCATACGCATGGTAAAATATTGGCCTACAAAGGGTATGGGTCTGTTAATATCAGATATGTATTTTGATAAAGCTTAATAGAAATCAATGCGAAAAGTTCGAAATCCCAATATTAATATATTAGGAATTATAGTCAATTCAAGGACAGTGAAATATTCTGAGAAATTAAATGAAAATCGACCAAATCTTGGTTGCCAAAGAGTATACGTAATATACTTACAAAAATGTCAAATGTCAGCACTCTAATGAACATAAAAATATCATAAAATTATGAAAGCAACACACACATCTTTTGCCACGACAGAAGCAGATGCTTTTTCAATTTACAGAAAAGCACAACAAATTTGTAATTGGAATAAATAAGATATCATCTTTTCTAGATCTTCAAATTAATGTGTTTGACACTGTTGATTTGAAAAATAAAATATTTTCTTAGGACGAAAGATTCTTTTGTAGATTTCTCTTTATTATTTCTCATACAATTTCGATTGGGAACTGCTGCATAATCATGAGGGAATACCACGTTTGAATTGCAGTTCACATTATTGCGAATGAAAATTATGAAGTACGTTGAAGTATTGAGAAATATTCTCCTTCCTTCCTTTTTTCCCTTTTTGTTTTCTTGTCTTGAGGCCAATAGAGAGATGCCATAAATTTTCGAACAGGATATTGTTTGCATTCATTTGAAAAATGAATGACACAAAATGCAATTTGTGAGATGGCGTTATTAAATTCTTTACTTAAATCTTATAGAGAATATGTACATATGTTATGTCAGGTATATTATTAAGATGGCAAATAATCGCCAACTTAATATCATTAAAGAGCTTAAGACTGCAATTATTACTAAATGAAGGCTAAACTTGATGCCCGCCTTTTAATAAATTTATCTAAATCTATGAAATAAAGATTAAAGATTATCTTGCGTTGTTGAAACAAGTTGAGCTTCGCTACCATTGACTACTGATAAAGTTTATTTTGCTTGCAAAAAATCCCAAATGATTAAATTTAAAAACAAAACATAAATTTATGTGAAAATAAAAAGTGCCTTGATAAGTATATGGTATAGTACTTTAAGTAGTAGACACTTGGAGAATCATAGAATCAAAGAAAATTTATTATTTCAATAATCAACAAAAATTTGCATCCTTTTGCTATGCAAATTATTGACCAGGCAATTCTTGTAAGTACAAACATTTTCTTATTGATACTAATGAAAATGATACACATAATCTCTTCAAGAGCCTATAGAGAGCAAAGAAAATTTCAAGTCACCAATTAAGGTAATTATATTGAATAAAAATACATAAGTTTAAGTCTCATTTAAGTGATGAAAAGTCTTAATCTACTTAAAACTTAAATGCTCTTAGTGTAGCAGCAGTTTCTTGAGTACTTCAATAATTTCTTGGAAGTTTGATTTCATTTTTGAGAAATAATTCTCGTTTTGTCAATGGATGTTTTGTTTGTACTATTTACAAAAAAAAAAAAAAAACAAGGGATTGGGGTTTTGATATACATACACACATACATACATACATACATACATACATACATACATACATACATACATACATTGCTACATAATTTAATAAAATTTCTATTTGATTTGATCATTTTGTTTTGTGTCACAGTTCAGTTTTCATTCAAAAGTAACAATAACAACAACAACAGCCAATGCAATTATTGACATCATTAGAAAACTAACTCATCACCATCACAAGATCTCAACAGTAACAACATATTTAATCATCGCCTTTTCTTATTATCATGTTAGTTACATTAACATTACCATAATGTCATGGTTCCTTTCATCGTTATCATTGTCATACTCACTCTAATATCATTATTATTGTTAGCCATCATCACTATCCTCATCATCATCATCATCATTATCATTATCATCATTTTTGTGGTCATCATCATTATCATAAACAATTGGCTTTATTAATTGGCAACTATGAAACATGGAACATTGACTAAATATGTATGTATTTTTCTGTTGTATCTTGCAGATACCTTTTGTTTTGTTTTGTATTTTATTTTTTTATTTAACGCTTCAACGACAATTGCGTTTTATTTATACATATTTATTATTCCATTCAAGCTTGAAATATATACGTACATACATACACACTTTCATTGTATATCAATATATCAAATAACAATGAGAATGTGGCAGCTATTTAGCGCGAATGCCAACACCAAAAGCTTCCACACTCTTCTCCTTCCCTCATATATTTAACCATCCTTAACATCGCCACCCAAATATTGCCTGAGGTTGTTAAATTACAATAAATTGAAGTCAAGAACAGAAAATAACAAACAAAAAGAACTCACAATAACAACATCAACAACTACAACAACACCAACAAACGCAAATCTTTAAAAAAAAAAAAAGAACAACCAAGAAATTCAATATCCCTGTTAAGAAAAATACATTAGTATCTCAACTAAAACAATTTAACATAAATTACAATTACATAACTCAAAATTATTGTAATAGAAATTGATTAATTTTAATTTAGTTTTATTTTAAACTAGCTGTCCCGGCTCGCTCCAAAAAATTAAAACACATGATAAGAAAACCATATTTGACACAAGTGTTTTGTGAATCGATTGGAATGAAATAAACCCTATATGTTTCAGGAAGCTTACTATAATACACCAGTTAAAACCGCATTGAAATCGGTTAAGCCGTTTCTGAGATTAGCGTGCACAGACAGAAAAACGTTTACAATTTTATATAGTAAATATAGATATCTCCTAAGGCTGTGAAAAGTAAATGTCTTTTGTACATAGAGTCATCATCTGTCCATGCCAACAGTTTGTCGATTTATTATTATTATGTATTTAACTTTATTCTTTATTTCGTCCATGAACCAAGTGAATGTTGGAAATTCTTTAATATTATTATCAATATTGAATTAAATTAAGACCATCGATTTCTATTTAGGCAATACAATGTACTAAGTTTTCATATCGTTTCGGATTGGCCTTCTCCTTAGGATGTTTTAACATTGTATAGTGGGCAACATTCAATGGGTAACGTGATATATAATAATTAAAATGTTTTAATCTATTGGACATGGGATTATCTTCTCCTCCACATCCAAAGAACGAATGGGAAAAGCCGTTGACCTTTTCCATTTTGTCTATTGTCATCATGGCGGAAACGCCACCAAAATAGAGCGGTAAGGCAATTTATAATATAGTGTATCAATGGCGACAGACATATCTCGTGGTTGTCGCGGGCATTTGTAAATATTGTGATCATACAGTGGCAGGAGATCAACGTTGTGAAATATAAAACAATAACATACTATTAAAACACTTTGTTCATATAGAAAATAAGAAGCCCCATACCACTATTCCTTACACATTACACCTAAGTTATCCTAAAAATTGTAAGTAGCCAAAGGCCCTAGCAGCCAGTGCTACATCTCTCCTGTTAACTCTAAGTTTACTTAAGGTTAGCAGTAATAATAAATAAAATAAATAAAACAATCCTACTTATATACAATAATTTTAAGGCTTCTAGAAATCCGATATTCATTAAAGCGGCCCGATTAAAAGGTTTGCAATTTGTCTGTTTCACAACAAAAATGCAATGTGCGATTTTTTGATTCATCAAAAAGGCATGTATATTGCGTAGGAAGAACGGGAGATGTGCGTATACGTATTATACGTGTATAATTCAAAAAATTTCATTTATTTATTTTGAATAAAAATAGTAACAGAATAGAATAGAATAGAATAGTTGAAACCCAAACAACCCAAAACAATAGACAATTAAGCCAATATATTTACATATTTATTCATATTTTATAGAACAAAAAAAAAATCAATGGAAAATTCCATTTTAAAAAATTATCATATCTTTTGCCGTATGACATTTGTCAATCAAAAGTTTTCATCATTATCATTGAATAAACTGAATCATTCGATTTTATAAATGAATAAATTATAGGTCAATAACTGAATGAAAAGTTCACAATTGCATTTTTATTAAAAACAACTAAACTTTTGCCGCTTCACCAAAAAACCGAAGCCGCAATAATAAACTGGCATGTTCATTTGCCTGTAATCGGATTATGAACAAATAAAAAAACGAAAACAAAAAAAAAAACCTCAGTATATACGAAATTGAAATCATTGTAAAATCATTTAGCATCTGCTATGTTAGGAGACTCATGAATATATTGTAATATTCTCGAAATAAGCAGAATATGTATTGGACTGTGAAAATGTCTAGTCAAATGTGCTAAATAAAAACAAAAAAACTTTGACATATGTTACACACTAAGTTCTCTGTTAAATCAGATAGATGAAATTGCATTCGTTACATGAACTAAGCTTACATAGATACATATATACCATACCTATAATATCAAAGTATAATATACATATGTATAAGATTCCGGTCTGATAAAACTGTTATGAAACCAATAAGATTTTAGAATAGAAACAAAATTCAAAAAAAATAAAACATGTCTGAATTTCATGATATTCTGACAATTGTTTTATAGGTTACAATGGTTATAAGTACATAGTAGTGATTGGAATTGTAATTTTGGAAGAAACTTATTTTCAAGTTACCATAAGAAAATGTTTTTTGATGAGAAAAATATTTGTAAAGCAAAGTAATGTGACATGGGGATTCTGCTCTATTAAAATCAACCATTGAACATTAGTTCACAGTATTTTAACATAATTATATGAGTACCGATAATGCTGTTCTGTTCGTCCAAAATCGATAGTTGTTTCGGAAAATATAAAAAATCCACAAAATAGTTTTGAGACACCGTAAAGTGAAATTATGTGAGAAGTTAGCTGACATCTTAAGATATTAAAAGATAGAAAATAAGTTGTTTTTAAAGTAAGTCCCATGTTTGGTCACCCCGGACCAAAAACAAAAATGCTTAGGTAATTCAGAGCTTTGCTTAGACCTAACCGAGCGAGATTAAAAAGGACTTTTTGCATAGGAATGTGACAATGGATGAAACATGGATCTATTACTACACACCTGAATGAAAAAATCGTCAACTGAGGAAAGTCATCTAAAGTGACCAAAAGCTTATTTGTCAGCTGACTAGGTTATGGCATCTTAATTTTTTTTTTTTTTTTGGTTCTGTGACTATTTTAAGAGAGAGGAATTGGATCGTTAGAGTGCAGAAAAAAACAAAGAAACGCCATCACATGAAAAAAGTCCTATGTCACAACTCCATGAAAATGTTTAAATGAATTACACTTCGAAATGCATCCTTACCCACCGTAATCATTAGATCTAATCAGATTTTTGCAGTCATAAAAAAAGCTTATGGGAAAGAAATTTGCCTCAACTGGGACCTATTTTGAGAGCAAAGACAAGTCTTTATAGCAAAAAGGCATCGAAAAAAGGAGCCTTTGAATAATGATAGATTCTCTTAAGAATATATATATATATATATTGACGGAGTGAAGGGAATGTATTGTACACATGTTGATAGTAAGAATGGAGACTTACTTATTGAAGCATCTGGCTTTAGAGTAAAGTGTATAAAATTATAGTAAAAATCTAACAATTCTTTTGAGACACCTCATTTATACAGACGGAATCTGTAACGTACTCATGTATATAATAAATATGGTATTTATTATCAGTAAATATATGTATATTGTATTAATTATGAACAACACCAGACAAATGGGTGCCCTAATATAATTTTTATAATGAATATTATATACTTAATATTATTAAGAATTAGAAAGCAAAATTTCCATGAAAATCCTTCAAAAATCGTATTAGAAGTCATTTGATAGCTCAAAGTAAATTTATATGTATATATAATAGAATACAGTTAAGGGAAAATTGTATACATACTATTATTATACATACTATAATGAAAAGTTCTTAAAACTTATTACTTTGATAAGTAATTGAGTGAGTGTAGGATATAAAGTTATAGAGTTAATCATATAAGAACTTGATTGACAACATATCATAGAAATTGAAACTGTTTTACTATCATGAAAACAATTAAGGGCGGCCGCAGCAATACAACTGGATAGTGAATGGGCTTAAGTGATATAATCTGTCACGTGTTCTGAGGCTTTAATTCGATAAAAATTAATCAATGAATAACGTACGAGTAAATAGGTATGTCAAAAGAAAGAGGTACATTCGATGGAAGAATAAAATGTGAACAAAGAAAGGGGATATGAACTTAAGGAATTTAACCTATCCTTTCCGATTGAGAGGTGATCTTTTAGGTTTCTATATAGATTTGTAAAACTTCAAACATAAACCTACGTAAATGAAGTCTTTATAGTATTTCAATGATTTCTATTTCATATTTAGATATATAAAAAACATACAGTTCTATGTTATGCAAAACAAAAGCAAGAAATCATTAATTTGGTATTTGAACCCCTTATTTTATATAACAGTTGTATTGTACATTTGAGTGGAATTGAAGCTTTTAAATTATTAGTAGTAGCTTAAGGGATTATACTCTACATTATATCTTCTATCTATATATACAAGAGAAACTTGCGTGTGTTACACCATTTATAACTCAACAACGAATGAACCCATCTTTATGATTTTTGATTTGTTAGCAGAACAACTATTAAAACGTCTGAAAAGTCCATGCTGTTGTCGAGAAATTGGTGGATAAAATTTTCCATATAAAGCATAAGGACATATTTTAGAATCTATCAAAGCGTCTACCACCCCCATACAAATCCATATTAAATGATAAACTTAAAAAGAGTAATTTTACCAAAACTGTGTTCTTTGGTGATACTAAACTGTAGCAAAGAGCAAAAAAGTTTTCTAGCGGATGCGTGAAGAGTATAACATTTTCGGCATAGTCAAATATGCCCTTCTTTCTGGTTTTATAAGATCTTTATTTGCTATTTGCGGATTCGTTAGTAAACAACCAACTATCCAACTGAATTTTTGATCTCATTGAATTTACCTGACTTGCCACCACAAAAATTTACAACTGAATGTTGGGTTAACAATGACTATGTAATGGTAATGGCATTTGGTAGTAAGAAAACTCATGGGCAATGTAATTTACGCGACGACACTCATGGGAAAATTCTAAGGTGAGAAAGTTCCTATACCGAGAATTCCAATGTTCCCAATCGGTTTGCCATTTGACTTTAATCCTGACAACAAAACCAAAAATGACAAATATCATAAGGAGCTTCAATGAAGGGAAGGCGGTTAAAAGTTCGCCGGGTCTACTTCTTTGAAATAAATTTTCTTTTCCAGGAAAACATAGACCGCATATGCTTTGGTTTATTGTGGTATGCCATTATCCATTTAATAGTCTTAAGCTAAAATAAATCGATTTCGGACTGTTAACACATGTCTTTGTTTTTTTTTTTTCATGTTTGTTTATTTTATGCTTTGAAAAAAAAAAAAACCCAAAATCTTGACAACAACACCACCTACCAGGTCCAACAGTTGCTATGTCACCATTTAGGTGAACCCATAAATACAACAAAAAAAATTTCATCAAAATCGGTCCAGTAGTTTAAGAGAAAAATAGTCACAAAAATCCGTACACTTGAATTTTGTGTATAAAGATGTAATAGTAGTTTAAAAAATTCACTCACTCACCAGTAGAAGTTCTTAAAACTTTTGCCTTTAAATAAGTTTTTTTTTCTTTTGAGTTTATTTCTCTTCTCGTTGTTTCTTTATTTTATATTTTCTTCTTGAAAACTTTTTCTTATTAATTTAATTTTTTCAATTTATAAACTTTACTATTTTTTTAAATTTTTTTTTTTTAATTCGTTGTTTGATTTGCTTTTTTTTTTTTTATTACTTTTATTGCTTTCTTTCTTCTATTCCTTTCTCTTCTTTAGATTATTTTGTATAATTTTATTGCTTTTATGATATTACATTTCCTTATTAATTTTTTATTATTTTTGAGCACTTTTTCCCATTTAAAAAATCTGTAAAAAATAAAAAAAAAAACAAATTATTAAAAAAAAAAAAGTTTTCTTTGTTTTGATTTTGAGATTCTTGTTTTATCAATGAGTTTTCCTTCTTTATTACTCTTTTGATGATTGGAAACGGCACAATTGTTTTATCATTTCTATACTTGAAATTTAATTCAAATTTCATTTTATATTTAAAGTTCTTTAAATTCACTTGTGAATTGAATTTGTTTTTATAATTAAAACTTTTGAAATGAAATTTGACGAAATTTGTTTAAACTTTTTTATAAACATTATTGTTTGTTATAAACATTATTGTTTTTGTTTTTAGTTCTAGTTCTTTCAAAATATCATACTATTTTACATTTCTCCTTGAAGCAAAGAAATTCTTATTTTTATTAGTATTATTATTTATTCAAGCAATTTTTCATACATTTTTTAATTATTTTGAAGTGAAACTTCTTTAGAGGTGCTGGGCAAAAATTTACAGAGAAAGAATAAGAAATTGTCACGTTTTTCGATTCTGTATCTCATGAACTGCTCTAGATAGACAGTTAAAATTTTCTCAGAGTGTGTATTTCAATTGCAATATCCATAACAAGTAATACAATTTTTGGAAAAGCAAAACGAAAAGTCGGAAAATCTCAATAAAGAGATTATAAATACACAACAACAACATGCAGCTTGAGTGTTGTATAAAAACAAGCGAATGCACGAAGAAAAGGAACGAGAAACACACAGAAACTCGCAGTTGATTTAATATTTGTGCAAGAGAAACGTGGACTGGGCAGAATATTTTGGATGCAAATGTTGTAATGTTGTATTTGTTTTGATGATCTCTCTCTCTATCTCTCTGTCTTTCTGTCTCTCTCTATCTGTCTGCTTTGAAGAAATGTCTTGCCTATCACGTGTACGTTAGTACACGCGCAATTTTTATATCATGTCACATACTATTTAATATGAGTGTTCTATATCCGCCTATTCGTCTAAAAGAGACGAACAACGGGACGAGCGTAATTAGAAATTTGGAAATGATATATAAAAATTAACCAGAATTACAAACATTGACGAAAACGCTGAGTGCGATTATAAGGAATATTTGTAAGGATTAATACTTTGATATACTCCATTGGGTTGAGTCCACGAGTCTACTATTTACATGTTGCCTTCGACACTTTTTTTTTTTTTGCTTTTTTGTTATTTTAATTAAGTTAGAAAAATTACATTATTTTATATTATTATATTTTATTTTATTTATTATTATATTCATTTATTTATTTCTTTATTTATTAATTGATTGCATTAAATATTTTTTTTTTAATTTTATATTTATATATATTTATTTATTGTGTATTGTAAAATTATTGATTGTATTTATTACTTATTAATATTAATTATTTATTAATTTTTTTTTTAGCATTAATTTTTTATTATTTTATTATTTATTTATTATATTTATTGATTTAATTATTATTGCATCTTTATTTTATTTAATTATTTATTTATTGAGTTATTTCTACAATTATTGATTGAATTTAATCAATTATTTTATTTTATTTTAATTTATTTTTTAACTTAATTATATTTACAACCAGAAGTACCGGCTTTCGTAGCTACACCTTTTATACTTAACAAAAGTTTCAGCAAAATCCTCCAGAGCGTTTTATTTCAATTAACTTAAGTTTTTTGTTTGTAAACCGATTGGAGTGATATAAAAGCTGTATGTTACAGGAAACTTACTTCCATACACCATTGAAAACCTCATGGAAATCGGTTAAGCCGTTATTGAGATTAGGTATTTGTTTATATTGTGTTTTTTTTTTTTTTTTCAGTCAGTTATTAATTTATATGTTTAATGACTAGGTTCTTGTAATATTTATTTATTTATTCATTGTTTGTGTGAATTAAATATAGTAAATTTATTGAATAAAATTTCTGTTTGTTTATGGTGAAAATAATTTAAATGTCACTTTTTTTATTTTTCCATATCATTTCATTTGTTGCTTTTTTTTAGTTATATTTTTATTTATTTTTTATTGTATTAAATTCATTTTATAAATTGTATTTTCTTTATTTTTTTATGTAATTAATTTTTTTTTTTTTAATTATATGTGAATTTTTTTTTTTTTTATGATTTTGCCATTAGTTATTAACTTGTTTACTTTTACTATATACATTTTTGCTTAATTGTTCTTTGTTTTTCTTAAATTGTTAATTGATTTTTTTTTTTTTTTAATTTTTTTTTTTTTATATTGTATCCAATATTTTAGAGTATGATTTTATTTATTGTTTTTGTTTTTATTTTATATTTTTTTGAATTGCATTCAATTAAATAATTATAATAAAGAAAAGAAAATAAAAAAAAAAATTAATAGAAAAGTCTTTCGTTAAATCCGTTTTCGATGTTTTTCTTCAGTGTGTGTTCACAATAATACCGACGACGCCGTCGCCGTGTTCGTTCCACCATTAAGATTCGCAAAATCGAACTATATGCAAGTAAAAATTGTTAAACCAAGTTGATTTGCTGCTTGTATTGTATGCGATTCCGTCACCGTCGCTGATTGTCGTCGTTCATTGTTGGCTGCGGCTGCCACAGACGTCCCCACCCGTCTGCCTAACTGGCGTTCCGCTTATGTGTCGTTGTCGTCGTCGTCAACACACATTTTCTATTTGTTGTGTTAGTTAGTTGCTGTTGTTGTTGTTGTAATTATTATTGTTGCCTGCATTTTGCACACACACACACACACACACACACACACACACACACACACACACACACACACACACACACACACACACACACACACTTGAATAGAGAAACTATATGCACACCTACAACACAAACACACACATACAAACATTTGGAGTCACGCATATAGTATAGTTGTACATGTACAAATGTATCTCAACTTAAGGTGGCATATGAAAATACAAATACACAGAAACATATTGCGTTCTATATAAAATATATCCACCTACTGAATTCTAACAAAAACAACAACAAAGATGACTTTGGGTTCTGCGACAATCCAACAGCAGCAACAACAATAACAACTATGTATGTATGTATAGTATATTGACGACCAACGACGATATTTTTGTTGAGCGCGCGCTCGTCGCTTGGCTTTCGACCAATGACACTCGACGACAAAATTTAAGCACCACAAAAACGAAAACGACAAAAAACGAAACGACACAACACATCCACACACACACATAGATACTCACACGCACACACACAAATTCACTCACTCTCAAACACAAAAAAAAAATAAATGTATATAAAAAATTGACTTAAAAAACAAGCAAAAAAATAATGCGAGCGCGCAAGGCAACATACGAGATACATAAATATAAGCATGAATATAAAGACACATATACATACATATGTATACATATCTAAAAAAAAAAAACACATATATACTACATACAAAAGTATGGATGTATAAAAAACCTCGATTTGTAGGTTTGCAATGTCGTGGTTCATGATTTTTCTTATGCTTGTACTAGTGCTTCATCCTTCCTTTCCTTTTAAGTATTTCTTAACCATCTTCTTCTCATTGCTTATTTGCAAAGCATATGGGTGGAGTGGGGTGGGTGTGGGTGGTAAAATGTCGCACGACTTCGACAAAGGATAAAAAATTGAAAGGAATACATACTCGTGTACATAAGTATGCACGTACATATCTGAGGAATAAGCGCAAACGTCGCCCAATGCAAGCAACAACAACAAACTTAAGTACAACGACAACAAGAACATCAGCAGCAACAACAACAACAACACAAGCAATAACAAAAACACGAACAAGTGAGCAAATCGTCATCTAACGAACAAATGTACGAAGGTTGCTTGCTTTTGGAGCTTGGTGCTGGTGCTGGTATTTGCTTGTGCTTCTACTGCTGCCGCTGTTTCTGGCGACAAACGAGCGACAACGACGACCAAAACGAACGACACTGAAGAGACAACTATAATAACAACACCAACAAGAACCAGCAATCAGTATTAAGCATTGGCGACGCACAAGGACAGTCAGAATCAGAGCCAAGTGAAGCCAGCCCATCCAAGCAAACAAGCGATCCAAGTAAAGCAAGTATGTATAACTAGGAGTAGAGTATAGTAGAGTAAAGTGGAGTACTGTGTGAGTACTAAGTTGCGATTGTTGACTCTTGTTATAACTAGTGCTGGAGTAATGGTTTAAAGAGAGCGACGACGAGCGCATTGCGAGCATAAGGTGGACAACAAAGCGATGACGATGAAGTCCTCATGCCATGCTCTATGCTCTGCGTGTGTGTGTAAATGTATTTGTGTAAATTTTGTCCTCGTCGCACATTCGTCGTTGTCGGCATCGTCGTCGTCACCAGAGTAGTGAGTGAGTAGTGGTCGTGGTGTGTCGTGCCTCTGCGACAAACCGAACAACAACATCAATGACAGCGACCCTACGACAAAAACAACAACGGCAGAATCAGTTGACTCTGAGTGAGTGAATGAGAGCTTGCTGCTTATGAGCATATGAAATTGTATACAAGTGTGAGTGAGTGAGTGCGAGAATGAGAGCAGAAATAAAGTATAAGCGAGCGAGGGGTCGTTTGCACGATTGGTGGTGGTGGTCTTGGTCGTCGCCGTCGTCGTCGTCAACGTTGTCGTTGCCTTTTTGTTGATATTCTCCTTGCTTTCATGCGTCGCTCACTGTTCAGTTTTAGTCCAATGGCTTACTCACTCATTCACTCACTCATTCAATCTTTCATTCCACGTATATTTGTCACTTAAAAAATTCTCGGTTATTTCTTTCATTCATACTCGGCTCCTATTGGGATATACGAGTGAGTGTGTGACAACAGAAAAGAGGCGACATGCGACACTATAAGGTATTTACTACACGACACTGGTGAGTGGTAAGTGGTGATTGCTGACTGGCGAGTGGTGACTCTGATGAGTGGTGACTGGTGAAGTGATGCAAAGACTCAGACGGACGGACAACAAATGATTGTAAGAATGGCGACATTTTAGGGGTAGAAATTATGATGATGATTTTTCCTTATAGACTTTTACTCCCTTTTTTCATGCTGATGATGATGATCATCATCATGTGTATTTTGAGCTCTATATAATAAAATCCTTTTTTAATGAATATGCAACCAACCCAATTTGTAATTGTTTTCATTGTTCAGAGAAGTATTTTTTGTTAATGATGGAATAAAAGGAACATATTAAACAAATCATAGACAAAAAGTTAAAAATGGTGGTTTTAATTAAGAAAACAAAAATAAAATACATTTAACATGAAAAACATCATCATCAAAATGAAATCAAAATATAAAAAATAAATACAAATGTTTGATTAATATCAAAATTATTAATTTTTGTAAGTTTTCTTTGTTTTAAATGAAATGAAAATTTATAAAAATTTAGTTTTCTTTCATTTGTTTTCTGTTTCACACTATTCAATTTTATTTTAAATATTATATTTTAATTTATTTTTAAATTGATTTACATTTGATTCGAAATACTTTTATTTATTAACTTTTCTCTTTTATTTATAATTGTTTTATTGTTTAAATTATTTAGTTTAATTGTCATTATTTTTATTAAGTTTAAAATGTATTCATTTCATTCCATTAACCTATTTTTATATTTTGTATAATTAATTTTCATTTTCATTATTTATATATTTCTCTTTATTAAATTTTCTTGTAATTTTTTATAACTTTTTCTATAAATTTTGATATATTTATATTTATTTTCTTAAAAGTTGCTTTTGCGACGGCAAAACACACGATAATAAAATTGCAATTGCAATTCACAACGCGTCAAAAATTATCGATTAACGATAGTCAATGGGAGTAGAGTCATCATAGATCGATTGAAGATCAATCAGAGATCACAGATCAATCAAATTAACCAAAATTGATTGACATGGGATTTTGGATGTTTTAAGAAACCTCAAAAAAAAAAAAAAAAAAAAAATATATGATAAATTTCTTTTGAGTTTCAAAACCAAAATGTTTTCAAATTAATTTAAACTAAAATTAAATTCACTTTTGTTTTCTCGCATAACTTTTGTCATTGTTTACCTTATAAGAAATATGCAAACATAAAAAAAACACAACAGAAGATTGTCAAAAATATGTAGAAATTTGTCGTATAAATGGTGACAAAATGACAAAAAAAAAAAAAAAAAAAAAAAAATTAAAAATAATTAAAAAAAAAAATAAATCAGAAAATTCACACACACGACAAACGAAGAAGATTATGATGGTGACAAAGACGAAACACGAATTACGAACAAGCGACATACGACAAACGACGATCAAACAAACGAACGAACGAACACAAGATCGAACGACACAACATACAACGAACGACAAACAACACAGCAAAGCACAACACAACGGCGACGCGGCAAAGTTGCGATGCGATGCGATGCGGTGCGAATACGAGAATCAACTTCACTAACTTGGTTGCTTTTACCGCAACAAGGCAACGACGACAACGATGACGACGATGAATTAGTTGCTGCTGCCGCTTCTGCTGTTTGCTGTTTGCACTACACCACTATTCTATCATATTGGGCGACCGACGGCGCTAGCAGCAAAAAGACGCTACGCTGCTAACACTTTTGTATTCGGACGACGGACGATGGTTGACTGGCGACGGCCGACGGACATCATACACCACAATATGAAAATAAAGAGGAAAATGAGATCCAATAAAATTACGAACAAAAAATAAAAAAAAATAAAAAGACTAAGAGCAACAACAACAACAACAAATGTAGGGGAGCAGCAGCTACACACAAGAAGAAGAGACCAACAAGCGACACTAACAACACAACAACAAAATGAATAATAAAATATAAAAACATTCTCCACATTGCGACGACGATGACTCCACAGAAGAGTCACACAATCATCTATCACACACACACATATATATATATGCATACATTTAATATACACAAATGCACTTATACATTGAAATATCACTGGCCAGTAATGTACAGAAGCCATACACCATGGCTATAAGTGCGAGAGAATAAGCTGCAGACACACACACGCATACATACTTCATAATGCGGTAAGTTGAAAGCGAAGATTGTCCAACTGTATATGCATATACATAAATGTGTATATATTTCTACTGCCCTCTTTCTAACATATAGTACCCCATAATAAACTATCTCGCTTCCTCTCCCATAATGCAAACAATCAACCGACATTATGAAGAGAGTCGTACACACGCACACATAATGAAATTGCATGCATAGCATAAAGAGAGCGGGAGCGTAAGCGTTCGCATCATATTGAGTATGAGAGTAACTAACTCTGCTATGTTGTGCCTCTCTCTCTTTCTCTCTGTGTGTGATGTATAGCGAGAGTGCCTTTGATAACATGAGAGAGCGGCAGCGTCGTAGTAAAGTCATTG
Source organism: Amiota albilabris (assembly GCA_037040105.1). Taxonomy (NCBI): domain Eukaryota; kingdom Metazoa; phylum Arthropoda; class Insecta; order Diptera; family Drosophilidae; genus Amiota; species Amiota albilabris. Next base: position 23,044 of record JBANCV010000395.1, read on the forward strand.
TCGCACACAAAAATTATTGTCAATGTTCGTCGTCCGTTAGGTCAAGCAGATTGTTTTTTATTATTCTTTATCTCTTTTGTGCTCTTAGATTTTTCTTTTATTTTTCTATTTTCAATATGATTCTCTTAAGAGCGTTTGCAACAAAGAGAGAGAACATTTGTGGGGTCTACAATATACGTACATATGTAACTGCTTGCCAGCAAACACGTGCAATACTTTCAAGTGAAGTTAAAAATACCCTACGCTTTGATTACAGAGTCGCCATATACGAATTTAAAAAAGAGTTGAATCTTGATAAGTTTATCTTGAAATAGAAAATTCCAGTCAGTCAAGATATTTATTCTTTAAAACTTGTTTTTTCTGTGACCTGCAAATAAAATTTCTTATACTTACTAAGCTAATCTCTATTGTCCAAGACAATATGGGTCTGGCTTCCCCTCTACCCTTCACAATTTGACTCATGTTCTCGTGTTTTTAAATTTTATTCAGAATATATTATTGTACAATGATTACAAAAACTCATGTTGGGTCAACAAATATCATTGATATTACACTCAAACTGTTCATAAATAAATAAACAAATATGTACACCCAATTAATATAGTTTCCGATAATCGAGTTTTAAGTGTAAATTTATCAATCCCCTATCATATAATTAGCTAGCGCTTTTACTGATCGACAATCAAAAACTAACTAATTAATTTAAACTTAACAATACAATATTTATGTTAATGCCTACGTCAGAGAAATCATTGCTTAAAGTGTCAGGTGTTGGACATATTCACCAGTTTCCTTTTTTTTTTTATTTCGGACAATGGGTTGGGGAACTGACTAATGAACGGACAACGAATAATGTGATGTGTATTTATTAACTCTTAACTTATACAATACAATGTATGGTATGTAGGTTATACGATTATTTTATTAACTGAAAGTTTTCGTATATTTTTATAAAGCTGTTTCTATTGCTGTTGCTGCTGATGCTGCGTCTGATATTTGAGTAGTTTGTTTTCACAAAACTTTCAATTTCTCTAGGCAAACTTATAACAAAACAACAACAACAAAATCACATCGTACAAAATTTAATGAATATGAAATCAAGAATACAATAATCAAATAATTAATTATTGCAAATTAATATACTCAAGTTTATGATTTAAATGATAATTGACAGTAACAAACACAATTGTATGTACATATGTAAGTAATATATACAAATAAGATTTTCGATTTACAAAAACTTGTAAATATCGTGAATCAAAATTAATAAGAAATTAACAAGATTTTATTTATTGCGTCAAAAAAAAAAAAAAAAAAAAAGTTTTTCCAGTAAGAACATAAATTTGAGTTGGGACTTGTATGGGAGGTAACCCTCCAGATAATCCGAGGATCTTGAAATTTGAGTGGCTTATGTATATGGATAAAGCACTACTAGTTTTAAAATTTCAGTTATTTAGAAAAAAAAACAAAAAAGTTTTTCTAATAAGGAGATTGGAGATATCAACACCAAGCTACGTACAATATTTCACCTATCTATCTCAAAACTGAGGGACTGGTTTGCATACATACAGACAGACGGACGGATATAGCTAGATCATCTCATCTTATCGCGCTGATCAAGCATATATATACTTCATGGGGTCTACGATGTCTCCTTCTTTGTATTACTAAGTGAAAAGTATAAATTTCTTCCCAACAACTCTTTATATGCCAAATTTCATGGTATTTATTGTGTACTACAATAGAATCGGTTGATGTCTAATTAATATCGAAAGATAATTGGATCTTCAAAAATGCCTTTTAACAAATTCATTGAAGTATGAAACCAAAGTTCTGTCATGTTGAAATCACATGTAATCAGCACTGTTAAGTAAAGTGTATATGAAGGATCTAGAGTAGGTGGAAAATATATCTGCTATTTTTTAAGGAAGTCATAATAATTAATATTATTACGAGATGGGATCGAAAATGTGATGATACGATTGGAGTTGTGAAAGGATTTGAATTCTTAGATTGTTGAAGAAAATGCAATTTGTGTAACAATGAATTTAATAAAGTTTTGTGGATTTTTTACCATCATCAAATGATTATTTTTTGATGGAAGAAACACTTGCAACACCCATTAAATTAAATTTTTGTACTCCCATAGGAAATACCAAGTTAATGAGAACAACAATCAATATTTTTGTCAGTATATTAAATTGTATTTCTCACATAAATATGTATCTAGTTGACTGGTAGAATTTGCATATTAAACCATTAATAGTTCGTAGTTGAGTATATTTCCATTCAATAGTCAATAGATTTTTTGAATGTGTAGATTAAGTTCGAAAGCATCTATGGTATATACGTATGTACATGTGTTTAAGGTTTTCAAATTTGAGGCATCTGTTTAAATGTTAAATAAAAGACATAAATTGTGTGAAATCTTTATTTTTTTTTATTGGGAATTAATAAATAATGATAAAGAATTTCGTTCAAGTTACATCGTTTGCTAGTTAGCTAGGCAGACTGTCAATCTTTAGATACAATTTTGAATAATATTGGAATAAGAAATGTTGTCTGTTGTTGTGTGTTTCATGGGATTTGATACCAATCATCTGGCGCCCATTGGGCGAAACACTTAGTTATGAGTGGTATATCAACCGTTTATTGGATGCCATTGATCAGAATTGTTCAATAGGAAGGGAGTTGCGTTCCTTTAGGAGAACTCCAGTCAATACACATATCTTTGGTGACACGTTAAAAGCTTAAGCTTAACTAATAGGATTGTATTTACTTCATACATGAGAAAACATCGGTGTAATCTAGTACATATCTGCAAAAACAAATGTATGCAAAATTGAAAAGATACCTCAAATTTGAACATCCTATAGTATCTTACATGGATACAAGTAAGTTCAAATGAGTGTCTGAAGACATTCTTAATCAAATATGTACTAACATTAATTTCCACTCTCGATACAAGAGTATTCAACTTTGTACATAAAAATATGTATTTACAATTCAATAAAGATACTTTTAGAATAGAATATACTTATAACTAAAAACCGTAAAGTGTATTCATTACATAAGATACTTTATCAATATTATATTCTATACACTAACTTTAATATATATATTATTTGTGTGTAACTGAACCATGTTTTATACTTAGGTTTAACAATAGTTATATGATTGTATCTTTACTCATATGTATCTAGATATATAAAATATTCGTGCTAGTGTATTACATTTCTATATCAACCAAACGAAAAGAACAATAGCAGCTTAGTTGTAGTTCTATAAGTATTAGTAAAATTCCTTAAATGATTTAATGAGATAAATTTGATGTTTTGCCCTTTGGCTGGCCGACTGACCAACCGATTTCACAGACCATAGAGTGAGTGCATTAGGAACAGCCAAGCAGACAGTAGCAACAAGATGGTATACGTTTAAGAGGACCAAAATGACCATAAGGACTATAAAGACCATATACTATATAGGAAAGACGATTGTTGTTGTCCTTCTTCTGTGTGGCAAATATTTAGTGCATGTAACTCAAATTGTTATTGTATCTGTGTGTTTAAGTTTGCGCTTATATGGCAATGTTTATTTACATTCAGTTATTTCTACATGCATATAAATACAATTCTATACATACATATACATATGTACAAATATATATATATATATGCGATACAACCAACAATAGATACATTAGATAGATAGGTAGATGGATACAAGTCATGAAACGAACACTTTACCTCGCATCCGTCTAGCTGCAACTGTTTGAAAGACCAACCAACCAACGAAGCAAGTAGCCGATAGCCCTTCTAACCCTCAAATACTTTCACCAAATATCGCACAAGTACGAGGTGTGACTATAAAATATCAAGACAACTGCTTCACGCATCTTCTACGTTTCAGCGATTTAGCATACAGAAATATTATATTATCGATTTAGCCTTATGTTTAGGATAATGCATAAGGACATGGCTGAATCAATTCGTCTCTTCAAGCTGATCAAGAATATATGTTTATATTTTATGGGGTCTCTAATGTCTCCTTCTGTATGTTAGGAACTATATAACAAACTTGTAAAACAAAACTATTCATTACATGAAGAGCATAACAAGTCTTACAGACTCTTTGTCAATTCCTAAAGTTTCAATAATCTTAATATTATTTAATGATCCGATTGGATCAGTTTACAGATTTCTTTTCAGAAGTTTCTGACATGGCTTATTTATTGAGTTATTCAGGCTTGCATCTTCAGTGAAATATTGTAGAAATAAAAGAACAATTTATTGATGTTATCATAATTCCCGAAAAAAGGTCTACAAATATGGAGGGACAGGCGCCTACAAAGCATATATATGACGCATGCGTAGTTCTTCTGTAGAAGCATCCATTTCATTATTTTAAAATCTCACCTCGTATAAAATACAAAAATCGGGAAACATCGTCATTTTTGAATAAAGGGGGGAGCTTAATCCATCTCATTTTCTCTATCTGAGCTTTGTTTAGTTTATTCGTAGTTCTCTTTTCTTCCCATGCATTCAATATAAACTACATACATAGATAAGAATATGAAATAAAAGATGAGTAGGTTGGTGTCCAGTTGGAGAGAACTTATAAATGGGAAAACAAGGGTAGTGGGTGGTTATGGTTATGTGGCTAAGGGACTAAATTGGAGTGAACCAATGCCAGCAATTGCAATAATGATGCAACTGAGAATGGTGTGGATGATGCTGAGGATGGTAATGATGGTGGTGATGATGATCTTGAGGTACATAGAAGTCTAAACAGTGACAATAAATTTAGGGTGCGGTTGATTTTTAAATTTCTCTCTTTTATATGAAATATTAAAATTTGTTTAGCTTATGTGTGAGAATTATGAATAGATAGCATCATCAGCAAACAAATCTATTGTGGTCAAAGTTAACATGTAAAAGTAAAGAAAAAAAAGGTTTATAATTCAATTTTATTAAAAAAAAACTAGTTGTCCCGGCTAGCGTTGCTACGCCCTCGCACTAAAAAAAAGGAAACACATGATCCAAACCGCGTTATTTCAATTAACATAACTTTTTTTTGTAAACCGATTAGAATGAAATAAACGCTATATGTTACAGGAAGCTGACTAAAATACACCAGTGAAAACCGCATTGAAATCGGTTAAGCCGTTTCTGAGATTAGCGTGCGCAGACAAAAAACGTTTACAATTTTATATACATAGGTATATAGATGGATTATAGATAGATTATGTAATTGTAGTTTAGATTCATATTTTTATCTTTTGACCCCGGCATGACATGTCTTCTGTCGTTCTCATTGTTTTCCTGGATTAGTTAAAATACATAACTCTGTAATCACGAATGATGGATATTTAAATAGGGAAGGGATGTCAAGAGAAGAATTCACACTGCTTTGACACTGTTGATAATGCAGTGTGTGCTGCCTACGCTCTTTGCTTCAAGTAGCAGGAGCATTACTCTTTTCAATGCTCTTTCAATTCCGCTCTCTGTCTCACACAACAAACACATGCATACAAACAAACACACATTTGTGGTTAACCAAATAAAAACAATAATAGCAGCAACAACAAAAAGAGAGCGTAAAAATGCGGTAACGGCAAATATAATGCATATAACTTTATCTTACAGAAATATACTAAGAAACTGAGTGAATGCCAAACAGCTATATAAACAGAAAGATACACGAACAGCCAGACACATACATACATAGATAGATACGAGGGCAGTTGAATAAGTCAGTGATTTTTTTTTTTTTTGACTAAAAATCGTTTTATTTTCCAATGAATCTAATATGCTTTTAGCTCGATGTATTTACTTTAGAGTTTTTTCAATTTTTGTATTCCTTCCAAATAATAGGTCTTCTTGAGGTCCTTTAATTAGGTTTAGATTAATTTTTTTTCCCAAATGTGATCATTTGTGCCAATGCCAAATCTGTTCCCTGATTAATATTCACCGGGTGATAAGAGAAACGACATGCATCCTATAAAACTGCCGCCATTACCTTTTTGGCCGACAAACCAACCATCGCTTTTTTCAGAGCTCATTCACCCGGAGAAGTCCTCTTCTTTGACTATTCCTTGGTTTCTACCATGTTGTAATGTTTCCAAGTTTCTTCCACGGTTACGAAACGATGCAAAACCTTATTCAGATATCGTCACACGGTTGCGCTTATGGTCGATTGGTTTCCATGGTTTGTTTTTTACGATTCCCAGCGTGAGGGCATTTTTTTTTTGGCGACTTAACGACGCGGAAAATTCATAAATTCAACGACTTATCTAACTGCCCTCGTAAAGGCTAAGTGCAGTGGCTAGTTTTGACATCTCCGAAAAGAAACCATCAATGCTACTTAGATACATATGCACTTGGATAAAAAAATGAAAATGGGCTCACCATAAAAGAATGATGCACATTAAGTGTTCTGTTAAAATTAAAAAACTCCACTGGAGCAAATAGCAAATTGAATCTCAATAACAAAGTATTAATTTAAAAATCTAATATTGGCTCAACATGGGCATACGACTTACAATTATGGGGCACTGCTGCAGCTTCCCATATACAAAAATTCCAAGTAAAACATTGCGTTTACTTACTGGTTCATCCCGGTATATCCGTTATAGATCCGTCCACAAGGACTTCAATATTCATTTTGATCGGTAACCAAATAAAGAATCACAGCAGCAGATACAATGATAGATTGGTTAATAAACCAAGGGTCAAATCCTTAAAAAAAAAAAACACATTAGCCAAGATTTTGTTTGCTGGTTTCGTTTAATTTGTATTTTTATTTCAGCTTATAGTAAAGTTCTCAAATATTGGAACAGTCTTGGTACTTCATTTATATACCCATAGTTTATTAGTTTATTCGCCCCGGTGCCCCCAATGAGATGATGTTTAATAAGTTAGAAAAGTTAAATATTTTAAATTTCATTATATATATACACTACTAGCTCATGGGGCTTTCGAGGTCTTTTCGATAATAATTTTAAATATAGATATACATACATCTAAACAAAGTTCACTGTCAATCTCATATTGAATGAGTTTGAATATGACATAATTGAAACATGAATTATCTGTCATTAGCATTCAATTCGAAAGTAATTTATTCAAACAAAGTCGTTTCTATAAAAAACGAAAATTGCTCTTAAGTAAAACAAAAAGAAATAATCGCGTGGAGTTACATACTTATATAAATATATTTTTTAAATTTAAATAACAATAAGAAGAATTATATTTGCAAAATGACTTGCAATTTGGCAGCCGTAAACGAACGCTTACACAAGGAACTTAACGATCTCAAGAGGGTTCCGGGAATTCTGGTAGCTGAAGCCGATGCTAAGAACTTTCGCAATTGGACAGTAGTGTTGAAGGGACCAACTGGTTGCCCCTATGAGGGGCAATATTATTGTCTACGCATGAAATTTCCGTCGAAATACCCATTTGATCCACCAAATCTAAAATTCCGTACTCGTTGCTACCACCCAAACGTGGATATTTCGACCGGTGAAATTTCTCTATCTATTCTTCAGCCTAATAAATGGTGTGCTTTAACTGATGTCAGCAATATTTTCAACATAATACTAAATCTTCTTCGTGAGCCGCAAATCAATAATCCTTTAAATATAGAGGCCGCTCGTTTGTGGGATACTAAAGCTGAATTCAAGAACAAGCTAAAGGAGCTACCAGAATTTTAAAACTATTAACTAGTTCCGATCTACAAGTTTCTTATGATCTTGTAAAGAGCAAATTTTCAAATTTACCTTTAAATTATTTGTTATTGTACGCGAGTAAGATATGTATTCGAAACATTTATTTTGGCCCGTTGGTACTATAGTTGGAACAAAAAAATAATAATAATCAGAATACATAACAAATATATCAATTGTATTGTAATGATTAATTATCTTGATAACTTCTTATTTATTCTTAAATGTGGGTGGGGGGAAATGGTTCGATTGAAGAACACTAAAATTGGGAGATGAATTTTGGTAGAAGAAATCTTCATCTTTTTGTTGCCAATCGTTCACAAACAAAAATAGGAGCTTTAAAGAAAATATGTTGGCAAAGCCACGCACAAAAATTTTCTAGTTTTTTCGTTGTTTGGGCTTTGCTTCTTCTTGAAAATCGTGAATATCAAATTTAACTGAGCACTGACATATATAGGTATATATATATATGACGTATATAGATCATATGATTTCAAAAATAATATGACATCAAATTGGGAACTAAAGGCTGAGATATCCGATCCAACTTGATCTGCTTTTGAATCCTTAGAAGATTGGATACAGATTCTCGCTGGGAAGAAAAGCAATAAGAAGACTTTAAACAAAATGTTAGCCGGTTTTACTCATATTGTCTCGATCCCCCTAGATCATTCTACTAAATTGATTGATTGAATCCAATCCGGCAATACACATACACAGATGACCTTGTTTTTTTTGCTTTATCTTCTTTATAGTAGTAGTTTCTTTATTTTTAATTTTTAATTATATATATAAAAACAAACAAAAAGAGAAAACTATTGAAAAAACATTGGCTTCTTTTTTTATAAATGAATTGGTAAAACGTTTTGTAAGGCCTCAAGGGCAGCGTTGGAGCTATTCTCATTTCTCCCATTACACAGACACAAGCTAGTCCTTGCACTCTTTAATTTGGTACACCAGATAGATGTAGTATGGGTCATAGTGATACCTGTATACAGCAACAATAACATCTTTCGAACCATTCCCAATTTTTACTCATTAATCTATTGCTGGTCCATATTTCGGCACTAGCTTTAGCTTTATTAATGGTGGATTACAAGTGATTGTTCCAATGTATTTTCTATTTTCTGATCAAGTGAGAAATGTATTCTTTCCTCAAAGCATCAGTTTAAGAACAAAATGTTGCTTCCAAGGGCATAGTGAATTTATTATTAGTATCATTATCTACATATATACGTTATGTATGTACTTATATGCTCCCTTTTTTATTACTTTGAGAAATTAAATGCATATGGCTACAAGGTTGAATGCAATTTTAATAAATCTTAATAGTCAAAACTTACATTTTGCTTTATATAAAGTTTATATTTTACTATCGCCATTTGCTTGCACAGATTCACAGATTTAATCAATTTCAATTTCTATACACAAATTCAACAATGAATTCAATCGTGGCTCATTCATTTATTTCCAGTCAGTCATCATAATAGCACTTTCAATGGTATCACTTCTTTTGGAGAATATTCAATTTCATTATTTTTACCATTCAAAATTGTTAACCAACCATTCAGCATGAAAGAAATGACATATAAATTTGACATTCACACTTCAATATAATATTACATATATACACACTTAGTTAAATATATGTATGTGTGTAAATAAACATATGTGATATGAATTTAAAACATGTGTTTTTAAACGCATTTGTTTAATAAAATACATATAAAATTTACGGGACATACTCATTGTATAATTTGATCGATATTATTTCTCAATGCAATAAATTAAAACAAGTCTAATGATTTCTGATGTCATTTGAAACGATTTCAATTTAGAAAAATTAAAAAATTACAATCAAAATGTATGATGACAAAGACTATTCTAGATTGTAATTTCTTTAAGAGCAAATATAACATTTTCATGACTAAGTTTTCGCTTCTAGTAGTTGGCGAAAACATACATATAATGGAATCTATAGACTTGTTAGAGTTTGTGTTTATTTAATGGACTTATGGACAGACGATTGATTTCTTATGCAATGCCATGCATATATACAAACATATTGTATATTAATTGGGTGCTCCAATGAAGGATTCTATATAAGAATTAACAAAAAATGTCTAAAAATCGGTGAGTGTCTGATTTAAATAGTCCACTGTTTAAAATATGTATATTGTAGTTTCTCTATAGATAAATTCACTTTCGTCAATCAGATTGGACTATTGCGTCTGAAACATGTGATTTGCAAGAATTGATGCCCATGAAAATAGTGTGAATAATTTACATAAATACAGACGATGATGATTATTTTGATGAATTCAATTCCCCATGCGATATCATGCCAAGCCAAATTGTGTTTATTTTATGGGTGCTCCTCCGATGCACGCGATTTTATGCATGACTAACAAAATGACTAAAAATTGACAAAAAAAAAAAAAAAAGAAGAGCTTTTGACAAGAAAATTAATATAATATGCTAAAAATTGGACTGTTTGCCAGAGAAATTATAATTTCTCTTCGGGTATTCTGATTGAAAATTTGCTCATTGGAAAAGGTATGTAATCTTTTGTTTTGCTTTCTATTCTTGTTAATTAATTTTCATTAAATTTTTCTATTCTTTTTGTGTTTTTAGTTTTCCATATCTTTAAAGTGTTTTACGCTTGATTATGTCTAAGGAACAGAAATGTGGTCTCTGGTATGTCTTACCATGTGTGTGAGTGAGTGTTATTTAATAGATTTTTATTTAATTATTTATTTATTTATTTTTATTTTTTTTTTCTAAAACCAAATTCTACCGGATCTGAACAGAAAGAGTGTGTGTGTGTGTGTGTGTGTGTGTGTATGCCATTGAAAATTGTTGTTTAAGGCGAGATGATCTCTATCAAATTTTGTTGTTGATGACAAGGACATACAGACGAAATCAAAAGAAATGCCGACGACGCCAAATGATGCCGCCCTCACCATTATCGTCACCATAACTATTATCATCAGCATCATCATCATCATCATCATGTATAAGACCATTCTGTTCTTTCTTGTTCTCATATGTGGCATAAGGAAACCACAATTTAAAAGAAATAAAAGAAGAAAAATTAATGGAAACGACGACCTCAATTATGCGATAAAGATAAAAACAATGTGCTGGTGTCACTTTTATGGTCCTCACGATTGTTTTGGCCAACCGGACTGACCCTAGGCAGAGTCACCTTAAGTAAGCGTCATCACCATCAAACATCGATAATTGAGCATGCTATACTAATTGTCCCTTTTGATATGTTTTACCTATTGTTGTGCGCCGACCAAAAAAGAATAATCTTCACACACACACACACACACACACACTCATTGTATATGGGTACACACTATGGTTGGCTCGCCCAGGTTTCTTTGGAGTGGATATGAAGATGACCTTCTGTTACTGTTGCTGACCGACTGAATGCGCTTTATATATTTTCTTCGTTGTTCGTGTGTTCATGTCAAATGATGTGACAACCGTGGAGACATAAGAAATATTTTCAAAGAACAGCTTGTGTGTATGGAATAACACAGAGTGTATGGATCTTCTTTAAGCTCAAGGATTATTGATCAAAATATCGTTTATAAATTTCATAATGACAATGAGCACTTTGGTTGGACATGTGGTTGCTTGGTTGACTTGGTGTTTACCACTTCACCAGTAGTTGTACCCTTATATTTATCTATAAGGAGGCGAAGCAAACTAAGAGGAGAAAGAGAGCAAAAGAGATGGAATTAGTATGAAAAACGTTCTCAAAGTGAATGAGCGTGTAAAATGTGTGAGGGTGCTGCTGTTGCTGCTGACTAACTAACTGACCACAGTTGAATGGTTAGGAAAGTTGACTAATTTGTGGCAACTGACGCCTCGAACATTGAACATCATCGAAGCCGTCATCACAGTCATTGTGTTCATCATGCGACGAATTTATAATTGACCAAACCAACTGATCGAGCAATAAATGCGATCCGACCCATGGCCTGTTATTGCGGTTAATTTTTCTTTGGATGACCGAGGCGACACGCTTTAGCCATAAAACTAATCAACCAACCCTCAACTTAAAACAAAGAAAAAAAGAACAAAAAAGAGCCCTAAATTATTTACTTATAACTGTGCTATTAGTCCAAAATTATGCTAATATTGTGTTAAGCTAGTTTTCTATACGATAATATTTGACTCCTTTGCTTACAGCACTTCCGTCTATGCTAGATAGATATCGGAATTAAATAATACATATGTATATGAATGTATACTGATTCCATTATTGAATCGACCAGAATCGAAGCGAACACAATATGCAGTTAATTTTTCATCATCTATGATCTGAAATGAAGACTAAAAATATAGTTCTGTCCTCGCAAGACACATAACTGCTGGTTAAAAATCAAGACATATAGTATATACATATATAGTAGCTCAGTGGTAGAGTTCGCGTGACAAACGAAATGTTTCAGATTCGTTTCTCGGCGTCTGCATTTACCAACGTTGGAAGTTTAAGTAACCTTTTTTTGACCTGAAATAGAAATGAAGTACAGCAAAACAGAAATTTCAAACATTTCTTTTGGATTTAATTTGCTTGAAATTGAAAAGCATCCTTGCCACACTCAGACAGTAGAGACGCAATGCTTGTAACAGAGGTTTCATTACTTGTTTGCGGACCACAAGCAGGAGATGGTTTCATTCACTCATTAATACGTCATAAAATCTCAGTATTTTCGTCTTTGTCAAAAAGAATTGTCTTATTTTTTGTTTTTTATTTCAAACCTAATGCGACACCTTAAGACATTTGCTTTAATAGCTTCATAATTTATAAAATATAACATAACGTTCGCTTCTTTTTTTAAATTAAATGAAATTTTATTAAAAAGTAAATGAAATGACAACATAATAAATGAACCTTTTTTTAACGTAACTTTGGTAATTGTTGTTCCAAAGACCTTTAAGAGGATATAATGTGCTTTTGTTTTTTTTTGATCCTTCATTCAGATTGAGAGTCTTGATAGTCACCATAAGCACCACGATGTTTCTCATCATTTGCTACATTAGCACCGGGAATGCTGTCACATTTACCAATGTTTTCGATGCCACCGACAGCACCTGGGATTCAAATTAGAAGCGACTTCATTCGCAGAATGATTGTTTCTAGTACCTCCACAAGATGGTTAGAATTGAAGCCGCGTATTCCGTAGTCACCTCCAGCAGGATCACCGAAGTTGGTGCGAACGTTGCCTACGGCAACATTGAGGTTTTCGGCAGCGAGTTCATTCGCAGAATGATTGTTTCCAGTACCTCCACAAGATGGTATGAATTGAAACCGTGTATCAACCATTCGTACAAATCTACGACGACGGTTCCTGGGATTTCGACCCATACCTCTCCTCGGACTAAGAGGGTTACAGTATCTGTATATATTACTGACGTGTTTCCAAAGACTACTGGAATTTCTGTCGAAGCAGTGACTAATGACATTATACATTCTAGGGGGCCAGCTACTAGCTACAGCAGATGCAATTGGTCTACCTGAGTATTGGTCAATGAAGTGGTTTTGATTGCTGTAAAATGACGATGTCAGAACTATGGGGAAGCTTTTCGCAGACGCGGTTATAAAGCCACTATGCGTTTCTATTTTAACAGCCGTCATATTGTTGTTTCCAGAGTGCTGACCTTCTGTCGTACTTACGCTGCTTTTAGTATCGTCACTTGTATATTCATCTTCATTGCTTCCATAGACACCTCCAGCAGGATCACATAAGTTGGTGCGAACGTTTCCTACGGCAGCATTGAGGTTTTCGGAAGCGAGTTCATTCGCAGAATGATTGCTTCCAGTACCTCCACAAGATGGTACCATTCGTCCAAATCTACGACGACGGTTCCAGGGATTTCGACCCATACCTCTCCTCGGACTAAGAGGGTTACAGTATCTGTATATATTACTGACGTGTTTCCAAAGACTACTGGAATTTCTGTCAAAGCAGTGACTAATGACATTATACATTCTAGGGGGCCAGCTACTAGCTACAGCAGACGCAATTGGTCTACCTGAGTATTGGTCAATGAAGTGGTTTTGATTGCTGTAAAATGACGATGTCAGAACTATGGGGAAGCTTTTCGCAGACGCGGTTATAAAGCCACTATGCGTTTCTATTTTAACAGCCGTCATATTGCTGTTTCCAGAGTGCTGAACTTCTGTCGTACTTACGCTGCTTTTAGTATCGTCACTTGTATATTCATCTTCATTGCTTCCATAGACACCTCCAGCAGGATCACATAAGTTGGTGCGAACGTTTCCTATGGCAGCATTGAGGTTTTCAGAAGCGAGTTCATTCGCAGAATGATTGCTTCCAGTACATCCACAGGATGGTACCATTCGTCCAAATCTACGACGACGGTTCCAGGGATTTCGACCCATACCTCTCCTCGGACTGAGAGGGTTACAGTATCTGCATATATTACTGACGTGTTTCCAAAGACTACTGGAATTTCTGTCGAAGCAGTGACTAATGACATTATTCATTCTAGGGGGCCTCCTACTAGCTTCAGAAAACGCAATCGGTCTACCTGAATATTGGTCAATTAGGTGGTTTTGATTGCTGTAAAATGACGATGACGCAACTATGGTCAAGCTTTTCGCACACGCGGTTATGAAGCCACTATGCATTTCTATTTTAGCAGCCATCATATTGTTGTTTCCAGAATGTTGACCTTTTGCCGTACTTACGCTGCTTTCCGTATCGTCATTTGTGTATTCATCTTCATTGCTTCCATAGTCACCTCCAGCAGGATCGCCGAAGTTGGTGCGAACGTTGCCTACGGTAGCGTAGGGGTTTTCAGCAGCGTTACTACCGGTAACTTGAAGGCAACCACTGACGGGATTTTCTCCAACTTCACCACCGACGTCAGTCTCGCAAGCAACAAAAAATGCGCTCTCTAAGTTACTACGATCTCTTTGCAAGTTAAATTGTTCCTGATTATCACTTGTACTACCCTCAGAGGCGTATCCTTCATTCACATTACTTTGTTTGTCCATGTTTATTGAATTTTTTTTCAAAAGTGTATAAAACTTCGAGAAATTCAGCACCGCGTTGTAATTTTTTTGAAGCAGTACAATAAAAACTAAAGTCCAATTATTTTGTGAATGACTAAATATACATCCTTGCCAGATTGATTTAGTTTCAGAATCCAATCTAAAAGTTTCTTTTCAGGTTCCCTGGCTATTGAAATTAAATAAGGGTAGATCTTTAATGAAAAAAGATAATTTAACCAATTAATTTATTCACTTTTAATTACAAAGTCCAATTATTTGTTCTCATTTTATTGGTTTTTCCTTATCAATGATTTTCTTTATTTGGTATTAATTATCGTTTTTTATTTGAAGTCTTCAACTCATTAATTATGGTATAGTTTAGGAGTTGTGTTTATTTATGATTAATAAGAAATAAATAATAAAACCAGAAATACTGATATTCTGTGTGCTGCCAGAAATCTGTTTAAACCCAATTCCAACACAATGGCAATTCTGTGCCAGAAATCTCTTTTGAAAACTTTAAATATTTTATAGACTATTTGGTTAAATACACATTTATTATATGCAAACTCTATTGATTTTCCTCGATAATCTGCATTTAAAAAATTCAACATTTCAGTTGTTTTAATATATATAATAAATTTGCATTTTACACAAATCTCTTTTGCATTAAAGCAAAATCTACAAAAAATGCTTGTTATGCCAACATGCTCTCAAATAAATTTTGAAGAAGATTCAAATTTGTCTTTAATTCAATTAATTGATTTGTTAAAATCTATATATATATAAATCTCGTGTGACGGGGTGAGAACAAAAACTCCCCCGAAACGGCTTGACCGAGTTTTATGATTTTGTTTTATATATTTAGATATATATAAGAATAGGTCATAGTAATTGATCCGTCTGATTATTAAAAATTTTTTCATATTAGATTTAACCGACGTGTTACTTTGACATTTCATTCTGCATTTGTTATGTATCACAATGAAGTGATTATATTATTTGACAAGAAATTTATAAGTGTTTTGTGATTGCGAGAGTTTGGTAATAAAATATTGAAATACATTATCGGCACACCGTTTTCCATTATCAAGTAGAACAATTTGGTATATTTG
Source organism: Amiota albilabris (assembly GCA_037040105.1). Classification (NCBI taxonomy): domain Eukaryota; kingdom Metazoa; phylum Arthropoda; class Insecta; order Diptera; family Drosophilidae; genus Amiota; species Amiota albilabris. The sequence continues at coordinate 38,921 of JBANCV010000395.1, forward strand.
TGTGTGTGTGTCCAACAAGATAACGAAAAGGAGCGTGTCAATATTGTGGTCGCTCTCTCTCAGCATAAAGTTCAGTTACTAATGGCAACGTAGAAACAGAATACAATGAAAGACAATAGAAGCATTCACAAAATTGGTAAATTTGCAAACTTGCAAATAAAGTGACCGTCACACCATACAAAAAAAAAAAAGTGAGGGCTGTCAACTTAGTGAATTTATTGTGAGCTCATATTATGTCTGCTCAAAAGTCAAATGTTTTACCAATTTAATTTATATAACAATTGATTTACCCCAGAAAGTCTGCGTTCATATAACTAATTTTTTTTTGAAAAGAAAAAACCTGAATATGAATATTCTTATACATTTTTTTGCATGTATTTCTTCTTTTCATTCTTAAGTATGAAAATCAAAAACAAAGATCTAGATTGTACCTTTCTTTTTTAAAATAACGGGATGTAAATGTAACAACTACAATAGTAAATGTAGGCACCAAAAAGTCTGCGTTCATTTTGTTTGTTTGATAAAAGCTGTTACTTTTGATGATATTGTTATGACTTTTGGTCTTTCCTTGTTATTGTAATTGACCTTGTAAAGACCTCCTTGGCACATTTTATTTAAAAGAATTGATATTATTTAAACATGAAAACCAAAAGAAAAGAAATAAGTGTTTCAGAGAGAAAAAATAATTATTCAATTATGGTAAAATGAAAAAAGCTTCTGAAAATTTAGCCAAACTATTAAGAACGTTCTCCTCCGTCCAGAGTGTAGTAAATAATTTCCATGAAACCAGAATTTAAACATCTAAGCCGCATTCAGGGCTTCCAAAAATATTATAAGTCTGGGAAGATTGCAAAATAATCAATATGACAAAGTTTAACCCTCGGATTACATCAACAAAAATTGTTGAAAACGTAAATGAAACGTATATATACATATATATAAATCCGTACGTTTCACTTGTGAACAGACGAAGGCGAATTGAGTTGGCTCATAACTAAATAAATTAGCCTCTGGAATTCTGGAAGCAAGTCATATTCTCAGATGGAAGTATATTTTGTATTTTTTGCATAAAAGTTCGTCAAATTATGTAGCGCAAATCAGGAAAGTCTGTGAAGAAGTGTTTACAATGCTAGCAAAACGCAGAGGGGGCCTATTTGATCCGTCGAACAAATAATGCAACAATTACGTGCATCTCGATCGACAATTGGAACGGAGACAAAATAATATTTGTTTGTAAAATGTTCCCAATTGATACAGACAGAGCAAATGAACGACAACGCCAACAGGTACATCGAGCATTTACATCCGGCACATCATGTTTTTCACATGGACAATTATACGTGACATGTTCTCGCGTGGGCAAACCATCTAACTTATTTCTATTTTACTATTTTAAGTTGATTTTCACTAAAGAAAAAAATTTTGGTATACGTATACCTCGTTTTTTGAGACAGGGCAACGTGCGCCGGGAAATATAGTAAACTATAAATGTTAATAACAAAGTTATGATGTCTAAAATTTATTTGGAAAACACATAGAAAGTGTTAAGTTTAATGAAAAGTTAAAATAATTTCATTGATGAAAGTTGGCATGTCTTCATTTTGCGAACGTGCTGATTTTTAGGGAAAATATTAATATTAAAAGTTTACTGAACTTAAGGCAAAGAAATTGTAAATACTCTTTGTTTGTGAGGATAAAAAGCAGGAGGGGAATAAGTAATTCCTTTTCATTTCGGTTGGATCGTTTGTGCAAAATATAAAAATTAAACTTGTTCCGAGAAAGTGTCCCACAGTGTCTTTATTATAACAAAGCTGTGCTGCAGATCTTGTTGGGATCTTTTCGTAGGCCTGTTGTCTTATCATCCAAAATGTCTGCGTTTGAAAATAAGGCTTAATCAAGTCATTATTGAAAATGGTTTGCATATGGAAATTTGTTATATGGTAAGCATATTATATACTATCAATTTAACATACAAGGTGTGTGTTAAAAGTTTCCGAACTTTTCTGGCAGGGCATTTTCTGGTGCCGTCATCTTTGTGTGAGTATATGCGTTTGAAAGATACATTATTCACCGATTTTCCCTCCAAATTTCAAGACATTTGGAAC